>WBMZ01005996.1:0-105401 GCA_013400975.1 Atrichornis clamosus
TTTCCTTCCCTCTCCTCTGTCCCTCCTCTTTCCTTCTTCTCTCTGCGAGAAGTTGGGGGGAAGTCCGTGAGCCTGGGGAGTTCCTGGCCTCTGGCCAGGCTCAAACCAAAACACTGAGACAAAGCAAAAAATAAATCAGTTTTACATAAACTTTCCAAGTATTTTTTTGATCTTTAGTATCACAGGTCATGTTACCTCATTACAATAGGATTGTCTGTTTACAAAATGTTTATTTTCAGGGGAAAAAAATCCCAACTCTTAGATTTAACTTATCACTTTTTCTTAAATCATATTCTTTATCAGGCACATAATTTTTCATCATGCTTGTTTTGTAAAGTGACAGCATGTCTAGTGATTCTGTATCAGTGGCATCAAGCTTTATACCAGGTCTTCAGCAGTTAGGCTTTATTTTCAGCAAGTATTTGTTAAGGTGCTTTAGAAAACTTTTCTTTTTCAAAAGAAGATATCCTTCTTTTAATTTCTTTATCTATTCTCTATGAATTGAAAACACTTCAAAATAAGGAACTTCTGATATGCATTAGTCTCAATTCTCTATAACCTTTCTCAACTACTTTTTGGCATTCAACATCAAGCTAGAGACTAAGCTCCTAAATATCCTACTGATATTTTCACCTCCTCAGAAAAGAATAACCTGTGTCAGACCTGTGCATCCTCTTGGCTTTTTGCTATTTCTCTTTGGACTTTTGTTGTTGTTGTTTGGGGTTGGGTCTTTTTATTTTTTTTTTTTTAACTAAAATGAAGAGAAACTGTGCTCTGGCTTGATTAGTCCAAACCTTGGTCATAATATTTATAATATTTACTGGTACTTTCTGCAAGGCAACTGCTCAAAAGAAAAAAAAAAAGAACAGCAAAGCATAAGAAGAAAGAAGGTGAAGAGAATAAATGACACATTTATTGAATAAACATTCATTAGAAGAAATCAGAATGTGTTCTAGTAAGTACTGGTTGCAGTGTAAACAGCTAGGATTTAATACATTAAAATCTAAGGATGAGAAGTCTATTTTCTGATATTTAAAACATTTGTTCTACTCTTTCAGAACCAGATAGTCACTGAGTGTTATGTTTTCTTTTTGCTGCCCTGGAAATGAAGAATTTCTCGTTACAGCTATATTAACCTTCTCTGTTGCTTTGTATGTGAAAATCCTAAATAGAGCTTATAGGGATACTGGTCTGCTCTCTATGTTCATCACATTTTCAGTTAGAGATATTTCTAGAACCAGAAAAGAAATCAAAAGATCTCTTCACTCTAGGTTTAATGTCTTATCCCTTTTGGTTCTAAAAGCTGATTTTTCTTGATACACAGCTAAACAGGAATGCATACTATTTCTTCAACTAGAAGAAAGCAGTAGAGTCTTAATTTAAAGATGAAGACATGGGAAGAAAGAGTATGTTCAAGACATTTAAATTCATGGATTTTTCACATACAAATTGCTTTGTTATGCTAGGAAAACTCTGAAGTTTAGCAGTGACCAACTAAATTTAAGTTACTTATCCTTAAGGTATGTATTTTTTTGTTCTTGTCACTAAGTTTACTGCTATAAGAACAGAAGTTCCTACTTAGGACTCTGATCTTTAAGTTGACTGATGGTAGCTTTTTGACCGCTCTGCAGTCCAACCCTTAAATCATTTTTTCAATTAAAATGCCATTCTTCTCCTCGTAATTGTGAAGATAATGTTAAAACGCATTTGAAGTTCTGACTGGGCTTCTTTTCAGATGTGCGTTGTTACTCTGCCGGAGTTAGCTAACATTCTGTAAAGGTGAGAGCCGGGTACATAGTCCTGAAAGCTGCAACTGTATGTGGTGGAAAATACTACAGTCTGTCAGGATTATCTGCGTCTTCTGTCCCAATCAAGTGTTCCTCTGTTTTGTTTTGTAACTCTTAAGTAATGAATTAAAGGCAAAAGTTTCAGTAGTGTAGGAATCATGACAAGTAAAAGGAAGGGTGCTTGCTGGTATTTCAGAGCAAAGGTATTTGTAATAAGTTATTTCTTTAATCTAGATCTGTGGATTAGGAAGCAACTTTACTTTTGCATGTCTGAATTCTTCAAGCAGTTTACTATTCTGCAGCTACAAAGAAGTTGGATTAGTTTTTTCTTCCACTCACAAAGATTTGTGACTCTAGGTATCCATGTTGATCTGTAGCCAACCTAAGCAGTCTTATATTTTCAGACATACAGAGGTCCTTCTGCTTCAGCGTTCATTCATTTCACTGACCTGCAATCATTTATCTCTGAAAGTTTATATAGACAATGTCAGCATTAGTCATTTCCAGGAGATTTTCACTGCAGCATAATAAATATATAAAAATAGAATCACCTTCCTGTAATTGTTGAACATGGTAGGGTTTTTTTCTTCAGTTACTCTGTTCAGAAGTCTTTTGCTCTCAGTATATTTAACAGGTTTTTCAAAGGTAGGGGAAAAAAATGGAATGGTGCCTGACTATTTGAAACTAAAAATAATTTTAAAAAGAGAAATTACTGAATTGCAGTCATGCACTTTAAAATGTTTTGAAGGAAGGAGTGATATCCAAAGCAGAATCAAAAGCTTAACATTTTTAATGGTAGAAAGCTGTGAAACAGAAACCTGTGCCAGAGAAGATCTAGGAAATGTTCATAAAATATAGGGAAATTATCTTTACAGTTTATGGGGATCATGTTTTCTTGATATAAAAATTGGTACGTGTGCTAGTTTCCATGTGGTAAGGAACTTCAGGATATTAAGCATAGTTATAATGTGTAAAAGGGCTGTCATATCTTGAAAAAGAAAGATTTTTCTTCATGCAGGTAAAGGAGAGATCAGTTAAAATTCATTGTATCATTCTGTGAAAGAGTACTCTATCAAAGTCAATATGCACTACTTGTGTACTTGACAGCAATTAGGATAAATAAAGAAAATAAAGTAAAAATGTCTTTGCATTCTGCCAGTGATTATTAAATCATGTTAAATTTTTTTATTTTAAAGTATTTATTTGTTTACAGATGTATAATACCATAAGCTCCAATCAATTATATCTGTATAGGCAGCTAGAAAATGGCCCATTTATAAAGGCTCTAAGGTGTTTGGCTGTGAACCTGGGATAGAACAAAGCTGTATAGCTACATCAGCTGGAATTTGTGCCCACTTTAAGGAGAACATTAAATGAGAAAACAGAACAGTTTCTGTTAGCCTGTGGGATTTCAAACCAAAAGGGCAGCCTGGAAGGCTGGAGTAACTCGCCAACGCAAGGGATGACTTACCTTATCAGTATATGGAAATGTGGATTAATTATGAAAATTAAATAAATTTAGTTGTGCTAAAGAACTTGGTGTGAACATTGAAGGGATAACCATAATCAAATGGAGAACAATACTGAGCAGATTAGAGAGCTTTAGGAGACTTGAAAGAGGGCTAAATTTCCAGCAGAAGTCTGTCAATGTATTTGAAGTAACCTAATCATAAAGATGTGTGAAGATTGAGTAGTGGGTTTTTTTAGTATTTCATAATATATGGATTACTGAGAATGGTGAATAGAATATTTTCAATGAAGTGCATGGGACAGAAGTAAAATCAAAAGTAGCTGAGGACCAGAATAAAGAAGCCCTCTTTATAGTAACTGTAAAACTTTAATTATTTTAGCTGGGAGGGGTAGATAGATTATTAATATGGAAACTAACTAGGATTATGATTGCTTTTATTTTTTTAAGAAGGGGATTTAAACTTTATGTGAAAATGAAGAGAAGAATAAAAGTAAGAGCTAATTAAGGAAGACAAAGATAAGGCTTGTCACACAAATGACTGGAGCATTGTGTTTCTAATTTTGACTACGATCTTTGAAATGAAGTATGTCTCATGTCAGGATAAGCAGTCACCATCTGAAGCATGTTAATGGCGGGAGTACTCTCAGCAAACATCCTCATGGAGACTTTTTAAGCTGAGTGATGTGATACAGAGGTAATTTTGGAGTAACAGACAGAACTTACAGAAAATTCAAAGAAATGCTCTAAGTTATTGAATATTTGCCAGGAGTTAGCACTAATGGAGGTAACCTGATATTCACCTCTTAATTTTCCTGTCAAAGTAAGTTACACTGTAGTGCTTTATCTTCAAAATGGACAACAAATCTGGGGCATTGTCTCTTTACACTTCTGAAAAATAAGTACATAGAGTGTAACTGTGATAGAAGCTGAAGACACTTCCTTGAGAAGTTTGTTTTAGATTTTCTGGTTTTTTTCTGATTTTTGGATCCTGGACTTGGAAGGATGAGGTAAATTCCAGATGCCTCCAATGATAATTGTGAATGAATCTGAAATTATCACTTGTTCAAAGGACTGATTTTCAATCAAAAACGGTTTCTTAAGACTTGAAGTGAGCCCTCCTCTGCTGAAGTCCAGAAACCAATTTTGTTACTAGTTGCTTCTATTATGTGTTTGTAAATTTAAGAGATTGTCTTAACAGAGTTGTTGTATAGGAAGAATAGGAATGTAATTTACACAGTATATTTGCATTTGTATTTGTCCTCTTATTTTAAATAATATATGATGTTATGCAAAGTAAGAGAAAAGGTGCACTATAAAAAATATAAACAGCCTGAAATGCTCAAATTGAGCTGAAAGATTTTTGATTAAATGCTTGAGGGAATATTCATTTTTGCTGCATGCTTCTGTAGAACTGCATTTTTCACTGGCAGTTATATATAAACAAAAAGGCCCTTTTAGCCAGTATCTGTACCTCCTCTCCCTGGATCTTCTGGCTTTGGCAAGTAAAAAGATACATCTGAGCCAGGGAGTCTGTAACACTGGGGCCAATGGAATCTGAAGAATTGGAGATAATGAGTCAAAAGATACACCAAATAACAAAACTGTTATGTCAGTACTTTGATTGCTGTGTGCTTTCTCCTTGACACGTGGCCACTGTCCTACTGGGTCCATGTCTGTTACTTTTATTATTTCCTGTCATGTATCTCTAGAGGAATTAATGTGATATCCCAATACTAGATAAATAATTAGCCCTGTATAAATCAGTTACGATCTCTTGTAATAAAGCTTCAGTGTGTTATCAGTTAGCATTTTATGAATTTTTTTCTTAGAATATAAGAGTCCTTTCCCATTGCAGCATTTTACAGATACGGCATAATCTAACCCATTCAGCAGAGAATCAAATATGTAATAGTGTCTACAGTATTAGGTCTATGTTACCAATTTCAGTAGCACATCCTGCACTGACACACTTGCACACAATTTCCAAGAAAAGGAATAGACTTGTACTGGTTCAGTCTGTATAACATAGGTCAGCCCCTGATTTTCATATCTAATATACCTGGTTTTAGGGAGTATCTCACACAGCTGTAAGGACATAGCGATTAATATATGAGAACAACCACTTTTTTCTTATTTACTGGCTTTGTAAGGGAATGTCAGTCTTTGTACCAATCTGATGCAGATACTTCTACAGTTCCTTAAGAGGAGAACTAGAATAATTTAAGTAAAGATTGTGATGGAGCAAAAGTGAGTTAGGTTTGGTCTTGTCACATTCTGGAGTACAAAAAGGAAGGCCGGCTGTGCTACATTTCTGTCCAGCAGATGAATTATTCACTATTATATGCTGCTTACATTTTGTGACTAGTATTTGGTCTTCATCTCTCCCTGCCTTCCTTCTCCACTATGCCTAAGAACTGGTGAAAATGGAAAGTGATGTTATTTTTGAGCATATAAATATACTTTAAAGAAAAAGAAAGAAAACTGTCAGTCTGATATATTCTGACACAGTAGGATGTAGAGTGATTTCTTAAACCAGAACCTCTGAATAGCGTAAAACTGTATATTCTTCAAGAATTCTATTACTTGAAGGGGTAGTAACTTGAACTTTTTCTCGAGTAAGTTATGAGGACTGAGTCAGGAGATATGTTATAGTGTACAAGTAATAATGTATTCCCATATAATTTAAGTTGGTGGGTTTTGCGGGGGGGAGGAAGGAGGGTAGCGAGAAAAATTTTTAAAAGACTGATGATTGTTTTGTCCTGTGTTGATGTGCCTGAGGACTCCAAAGGTTACTGATTCTGTAGATTGTCTTTTTAAACATTTGTAATCTTCAAATGCTTTAGGTCCAAAAAGAAGACACCAGTTGCAGATACTATTAAATCAGTCACAAAGAAATGTAGTAACAATTATTGACTGTTTAGTAATGAGCCATATTTGTTAAGGTAATTTGCTTCTTTCACAGATGAAATTTGAAATGTATTTCAGGCACTTACTGTTCTTAGCACACAATTTTGGTACACTTATGTAACAAAATACAGATTCACCACTATATAAAGTTATCATGGAATGATGCAACCAATAAAGGAAATGAATTTTGGGTCTTTCTGGAAGTCATTGGATTCCCTTATACTTCAAAAATGTTTAAAATTAGTATTGCATATTAATGTTAAGGCAATAAAATGGCTTAGCGAAGTACCTGCTATACTGTATTTAAACATCTGCAGCATCTTGCAGTTGGCCTTGTTGAACCTCATGAGATTTCCATGGGACCACTTCTCAAGCTTATCCAGATTCATTTGGATGTTATCCCATCCTTCAGGCCTGTCAACTGCACCACTGAGCTTGGTGTTGTCTGCAGACAATCTGAGGGTGCACTCAGTCCCTCGATGACGTCGATGAAGACATTAGACAGTACTGGTCCCAGTACAGACCCCTGAGGGACACCACTCGTTACTGATCTTCATCTGGACATTGAGCCATTGACCCTATGGATGTAACCATCCAGCCAGTTTCTTATCCATCAAATAGTCATAGAATCATAGAACAGTTTGTATGGAAGATCATCATCTAGTTCCAACCCCCATGGCATGGACACGGATGCCTTTCACTAGACCAAGTTGTTCAGAACCCCATCAAACCTGGACTTCAACATTTCCAGGGATGGGGCATCCTCAACTGCTCTGGGCAACCCGTCCCTATGCCTTACCACTGTCACAGCAATTAATTTCTTCCGAATATCTAATCTAAACCTACCCTCTTTCAGTTTAAAGCCTTGTTCCGTCACTGTGTGTATGTGTAGAAAGCCCCTTTCTAGCCCTTTTATAGGCTCCTTTTAGATACTGAAAGACTCCATTAAGGTCACCCTGAGCTATTCTGTTCTCCAGGCTGAACAACATCCATCCATCAAATACACTTCTCTACAGAGGAGAATGTTATGGGAGACCATGTGAAATACCTTAGAGAGTTCCAGGTAGATCACATCTGTAGCTCCTCTTTTGTCCACAGCTTCCTTTGCTCTCATTCCGATCAGTACTCAACAAATCTCATTTAAGGCATTATATTTATAGAATGAAACAAGGGGAGGGGGCAGGAAGCTATGTAATTGTCTGTACTTAGTATTAGATTTGCCTGAAAATAGGCTTAAAAAGAATTAAACATTTTAAACATTTGAAAATATGTTTACAAAGAATTTAAAACTTCCTTATTTTAGACGGTGGAATGATGCCGGAGGCTTTGTAATGGCACTAAAACCTTTGCATGTTAAGGTTTTATAATAGCTAAACATAGCTATTAGACAGGATAGAGATAGTGACCTGGAAATTAGGCAGGGGGACACATACGGGATGAACAAAAAGGTCTTCCTTCATGTGTTTAATATTGCTGCATTTGCCAGGGTTTGGTACAGTTATGTAAAATTGATAACTGTATCAAACTGCATATTCCAAACACATTAATCTGCAAGCTTCATCTCCATTCCTATGCAATAAAACCTATAGGAGAGAGAATCACATAAGAGTCAGATTCTCACTCTAATCTTATTAAAGATGTTAACGTGGCAAAAGATAATAGCTGCTACACAAAGTATATTTCATATAGCTCAGAAATCTAGCAGAAATGTCACACTGCTCAGAAATCTAGCACTCAGTAGCAAAGTACACTTATTGCTGTTGTTCAAAACAAACAAAAAAATCTAACAGAACTGAGGTTTACCAGTGTGATCTTGAACTCTACCAAAACATCAATCTGTAGTAAAACTGGCACTTTCAGTAATACAAAATTAAGTGCATAACCCCACAATACTCATTCTGCTGTCTATGGAGGAGACTTAATGCACCCAAAACACATCTCTATAAAATATATCTCTATTTGTCTTTAGCATGTACAGAATAAAAGCAACATAGAAATGATGTATTGTCAAATTATAGGCTGCTAAATTTCATAACTATTATGTTGTGTACTGTGTACAATCTTTCACTTCTATACATTTAGCATCATCCAAAGTTATTTATTTCTTTATTATTTGACTGGTGATAATCCTCAGGGCAAGCTATGTCTAACTAATGACATGTACAATGCAATCTTAAAAGGAGCTGAGAATGTGTTGGTATTTTTGAACCGCAGTGCGATCTATCCTGTGATCAGACCCTTAGGAATATGGTGAGGAAGTTGACCCAACTTAAACAATCTGGTCTGTTCAGGCTTTTTAATACAATTTTCATTAAATTTCTCAGGCAAATCTTCCAGTGTACACTTAAAAGCACATTATATTTTCTGTTTTGAAATAATTCTCATGGTATTTTATAAGCCTGAGTTCCAGGAATTTGAGCTTGAAATATTCTAGTTTTTCATATTTCTGGTTTTTGTAGCTCTGAGCCTAGATTTAATTTTTTTTGAAGTCAACTAAACTTGTACAGAGCTTAACATCATTGGAAGAGCATCATACGCTACAGAGAAAATGCAGGCCTGCGTTTTGAGGTTTTATTTTTAGGATTGGTGGTGGCAGTGAATGGTTGTTTTGAGTACTGGCATGTGTTAGTTTTTGTCCACCGCGATGCACCTATGTTGAATGTGTCTCAGACTTACAAATACTATAGGCCAAACAGAAGTCAGAGAACTCCATATGAACTAGTATTAAAAGAGTATGTAAGAAACTTTGGTCATCAAGGACCTCTGAGAAAATTAGTAAATGTCAATGGAAAGACTATAATTGATTCCATTAGGCCTTTATTATTTGGAATAAATAGTTTTCAAAAGTGTATTATTTGGTAAACAATTTCTGTGGCTTTGTATGTCATAATGTAATTCCAAGATATTGTGCTAATAGTCTACATAGAGTAATTATCTCCTTGGCTTTTGTTGAATACTTGTGAGAATTTATGTTTTTATCTTCCTTATTTCCTTCTCAGTATTTTTATAGGTTGCTAGCTCACCTTCAATAAAACAGAGTTATGCATTCAGCCTAAATGTTTAGTCAAACAGATGCACATAATTGTAAGTGAGAGCAAACAGCTGTATTTTGGTTTTTTCTGACCTTTTGGTTCCAGCAAATATAAGCTTTCTGTAACATTTGATGAAGTGTTGATTTACTATACAAAGACATTAACGTTTATTCACTATAGACCCAGTTTATCCAATGTATAGGATACATAAATACCCACATACTGCAATACATTACCTGAAACTTGGTGTTGCAATATACTGTCTGCTATGTACCATTTTGAAAAAACCCCACCCAAACCCATATAATATGATTATCATTTACTGATAAAATTACAAGTTTATCTATTTCATTTTAGTTGTAGTTGTAGAACCATCACAAATAATGAGGTAGGGAAATAATTAGTGAGAAGTATTTTGGACAGAATATGTAAAACTCCATAATGATTTTTGGGCCTAGGGGAGAGATGAGGAGTCCAGGAAAGTACATCAGTGTAAAACGAAAAACTGTTAGGGCATGAAAAGCAATTAGGAACTTGGATACAAATGTTGAAGCCTGGGGAAGAACATTTGTCTTTCATGGTGGATTAAAATGGCTTCAGCCATTCACATACTTCCATGTTGTTTTTGTGAATGTGGAAACTGATTGCATATCACGAACAAAATACACTGTGGTACTGAAATTAAATACTTACAGTTGTTAGAAATAATGACCATACACTCTATAATATAAAATGTGAGCTTTCTTATAGTTGTTTCTGATTCCCTTTTAATTTTTTCTCCTGTAACTAAATTGCATGAGTACACTCTTCTTTGCTACACTTAATCTGCAAGTAAAACTAAGCTTTCTTTTATGTTATTTAGGAAATACCACTAATCATGAATTAAAAGTAAATGTGTATTGTCAGCTTGCTTGATGAGATTTTTTTTTTTTCATGGTTGGTTTTGGGTTTTTTTTGTAACTAAATGTAAAGTGCTTTATAAATATCAGTGTGTATACTGTGGATATCTGTGCTTGCCAGTTGGCATGCTTTGCAGAGTTTATTCAACTTCTTAAAACAGCAAAAAATTTATTTTTTAAGTGAATGAGATCTGCTTAAAGCTGTGTCCTACGGTTGAAAAGAAGGCATACAATATTAAGAATTAAATATCATTAAGTTGCTTTGAATTATATTCAGTTGTATTCTTAAATATACCATCTTGTTCCTGAGGGATTGTCTGAACAAACAAAACAGATTTCAAAAGACATTTCCTGATTCACTGGTCAGTGACCATAACAGTACAGTTGAAAGAATTCAAATAAGGCTTTTGCTGTATTTCTGAGTATCATGACGAAGAGTCTAGAAAAAATTGTTACCAATAAAAAAACTATGTCATTCTAAACTGATTTGCAGTGCCAAACTCCTACAGTCTACTTCCTGAAAATTTGGTCTGTGTTATTTCAGCTTGAAACACCAAAATCAATAATCAGTTTTAGAAACCAGGATCATGCCTAAAATTAAGAAAAAAACCAACAGACTTCAAAGTTCATGATACAGTTTGGGTGTAGGCAGAATTTTTTAGTGACTTATACCTCAATTACTTTAGTAATGCTTCTGAAGTTTGGAATAAAATGTATGTTCTAAATCAAAATGGATCGAATGTGGAAAAGTATAAATAAATCCTTAATTTATTACAGCATTTTGAGTGCAGTTGAGTGTAAATGTAGCTGAAGTTATTTACTAGGAATACTACTACTTTGAACTTACTTTTAAAAGAGGAATTACTTTTTTATTTTTAGGACCCTAATGAAACTGCAGGATATAAGAGGGAATGTGATGGCTTCTTCTTATATTTTGTTGTGTTATTCTAGGTTTTTTCATTAAAGGTTTTTTTCATTTAGGTTTTTTCATTAAAGCATACTAATAAAGCTCAATTTAATACATTAAATTGAGAAGACTGCAGTTTTTATTTGGTAACCCTTAGCTAAGACACCGAGACTTTTGCTGCAATATTTTGCAATTATTTTGTGATCTATGGTAAAGAAAATACTAAAAAATAAGAAGCATTAGAAGTACTGTAGTACTGTTAGAGCTGTTGTCAGCACTCCAAGTTCTCCCTCAAGGTCTACACCATCCTGCCCACATGCCCTGATGTCCAGGGCTAAACTGTGTGCAGCTCCAGCATGGGTACAGCTGCCCAGGAGCTGGCATAGCTATCTTGGGTTAGGCAGTGAGAAACAGCTGTGTTGTGAGACAGAGCTGTGTTGTGAGACAGAGCTGTGAGCTCGGCCCCTAGGTCTTTTCCTGAGATGTATGGTAGGGCTGTACGTAGACCTTTACTTTGCCTTCCTGATCCTGACGTCACCTTGCTGACTTGATGTTAGATGTACCTTATCACTGTGGACTTTTCTAGTGATCACAGGACTATGATTTTCATCCTGAACTCTTGCAATTCAGGATTATGATACACAAAGGTCTATTTGATAAATATTTTCTTATCTACAATTCTGCACCTCTTTAATAGATATGAAAAGAATCAGTTTCTATTCAATTTTAATCTGGCCTCCTGTGTTTACTGTAAAGTATAATAATTGCCCACTATAACAGGTTTTTTTTTTCTTTTGTAATATCAAAAGACTAATGCTAGTGTTGAGGCTAATGTCAAAATACCCCAAACAAATAACAAAAAACCCAAAACACAAACTCTAAAGCCTGGCTTGTATACAAAGCAACATAGAAGATCTTTAGTTTAAGCTCACTAGTATTTGTCAGGTTCCTAAAGGAACAAATAAATTGTAAAATGCTTTCTGGAACTTAAGCACTGACATACACTTTCTTTATGTAGCCATGGATAGTTAGCAACTACAGGTCCTCCAAATCTTTTTTTCCTTCATTGCAATTGTTCCCTGTTACACTGCAGGATAAAGGATGGATGTCTTGTGTGGTTATCTTCCCTTATGAGGGCGCTGTGTAGCGGAGTGCTTCCTTTTCTCTCTATTGTGTATTTCTCTAAGGAAGGAGGAGGCCTGTTCCTGTTAATTAGCGAGAACAGACAATACTTTCTATATACAGTAACTTGAGAACAGAAAGAGTCCATTTCATGTGGATGCCTTTTCCTTTTTTTTTTTTTTTTTTTTTTTGTTAAAGTGTTTCAGCTACTTTCAGCTATGTCAGGGTCTCTGCCAAAGTTGCTATAGAGGAACGAGGCTTTGAAATGCTTTAAGAATTCTGGTACTGCTTTTAATAAATGAAAATAGCCATCAGTAATGCATTAGTGCATTATAGGACTTTCAAATCACTGCACCCAGACTGTGATGAATCACAGTATGAAGTGAGGATAAATGTGCTGAAAAACACAGTGAGAATCTGTTTGCTCTTGCCATGTTAACTTCAACTGAAAATAGTGTTTCAGAAACATGGAAGCTCTTGCCTTAATTTTCAAGACACACTATAGAAAAGGGATTGTAAGTCACCTAATCTAAAGCTTCATTGTAATGAGCAACCCTGTCCTCTGATACTGTTCATAAATTGATCAAATTTCCTTTATAGCTTTAATCCTTTGTACTATGTACACATGTCTAAAGTATCTTCCCAGATATAGACTAACTATGTACTTCATATCTCTGTGGTCATAATATAGCAACGAGAGTACTAGGAATTAATTCCTTTAGGTTGCAATAGCAATACAGAAGAGGATGTTTCCCTGTTCATGCTGAAATCCTATTATCTTTCAAGTTCACAGCAAAATCCTTAGAAACAGAATTGTGATAAGAGTTTTCTTTTTCACTTTCAGTCATTCGTGAGAAGGAATTTGATTGATGCTGATCTGCACATTCTGAAAAAAGTTCTCATATGGACAGCACACTTTATTTTGAACACTTGTGAAAACAACTTGCCTGCAGAACACACTGCACGTGAACCTTTACATGGAGCTGATTTTTCTGATATCAGAAGCCTGGTTAAATACTTAGAGTAGTAATTAAGTGCCTTGATTGATAAATGACTAGTAGCATTGCATCATCTATTAATAGGGCATACTGTAGTACAGAAACATACTCATATTGATTTCACTATGTCGTGTCAGTGACCAGACCCTAAAAACATAATTGTTATATTCACAGTAGATAATAAAACTTACAAATTCATAGTGGAATGTATTTCCTACATCCTTGAGTATAAACGATTGTCTTCCTATATCCCTCATTATTTAACAGAAGAAAGCCATTTACTGAACTTGCCAAAGTAATATATTAAAAGCAGCCAAACTCCATTTTGGTAGGAATATTGTCTCAATAATGTGGTGAGATCTGTACTAGCACCGTGTCCATGAAATAAAATATTCCACACTAAGCATATAAAACTGACTTGATCTTATAGGCTAAATTGGACAATTTTTTGTTTGGTGACTGAATCTTTCGAAACACAGAAAGTTAATATAATGCAGTGTTTCCTGGGTGACATTAAAAGTGGTTCTGTTGTTCTTGGCTTAATCATTATTGGTTATACAAAAAGCTATTAAAAAAAAGAAAAATAAAATCACTGTAGAAATTACTGGAGCAAAGGGAAAAAAGAAAAATGGCAGCTGGAAAGCAGTTAAGAAAATGAGACCATAGTAAGGAATATGAATGTTATAGATTACCCTGGGTTATACCACTACATAAAACTGATTTTCTTCTCCCTATCTGTAATGATTTCAGGAAAAAAACCACTCCTGAAAAAACTCTGGAGTAGTTTCTTTGCTCTAGAGAATATAAAAATCTCTCAGACAGGGTAGTACCATTTTTCCCGAAACCATGCATTCATTACTTTTCCATCAGAAAAGTTAAACAACTGGTGTGCAAAATGTTCGTTCCTACTTAACCTGCCAACAGTGGCACATAATGTAGGAACTACTTGATGATGTCAAAGGAAAAGTACTTTGATGTAAAGTGCCGATTTATGATCTCCTTTTTCTTTTTGCAAGACCTCCTGCCAAGTCTAAAAAAATTTGCCTCTTTCATAAAGATTTGGTAATACTAGAAATATGAAATCTCATAGTAACTCATTTTCTG
The DNA here is from genome assembly GCA_013400975.1 of Atrichornis clamosus. NCBI lineage: Eukaryota > Metazoa > Chordata > Aves > Passeriformes > Menuridae > Atrichornis > Atrichornis clamosus. Next base: position 14,228 of record WBMZ01005996.1, read on the forward strand.
TGTTGATGCAAATCACATCTCTTCCCAGGATATTTATGGTGCTTTTCTTAGCTCAACATCGGTCTCACCAAAAGTACGTGGTCTATTTTAGGTGCTGAAAGAGGGACTGAGGGCAGGGAGATTTATTGCAAGTTCAAAGGTAGAAGCCCAGGAAATTACTTCAGAATAGATGAAGTACCTATCAAGTACAGCCAGTTCTCTTGCTTCAAACATCAGTTAGAGATTTAATGTTTTCCCTGGAGGTTGAAGTAGTTTTATTTCAGGTGCATTGATCTACTGCAACTGTATACAATTAACTAATACTGGATGAGTAAACAGTCAGTGCAGGTAAATTTTATAATTGCTATCTTTGGCAAGTAAATAGGAAACACACGTAAACATGACCTATTAATTTGATGTTTAGATTAGTAAAAATAATATAATCATTAATATAGTAATATTTATGTTTGAATGCTTAATATTTAGATTTCCTTTTTTTGTAATTCAGTCAAGGAAAAATAAATATGCTGGAACAAAATTAAATACACCAAAAATGTGTAAGAAGTCATTAAATGGCTTTTGAAATATTACGGTGAATTTTCCTAATGTTGTTATTTTAAAGATTATGATTGCCATACAATGTTAAGCTTCATTACACAAAATTGTAATTTTAAGTATGTGTGGGTCTTTTGTTTATCAGCGTAGAAATGAAATTCACACAGGCATCATTCAGCTCTTTAAAATCAGAGGAAAAATGTATGTGACAGGCAATTATACTTCTATAGCCACTTGTGACTCTTAACTAAGAATTTTCTGTTATAGAATTTGAGATTTGTAGTTGGATTCTTTCTTTTAAAATACTTAGTCACTATTAATACAATGTTCTTTAAAAATCTGGTTTATATTTAATCGATGTGAAGTTATCGAATAAAATGCATGTATGAATGTCCTCTCTCTTTTTTTTTAATATGAAGAAAATTACTGTATTTTTAGTCTGGCCTGTTTATTGCTTGTTGCCAAGACAAGAGCCGCTAGCACATATCTAAGCTTCTTATCCTTATGTTCAGATAGCTTTATTCAGCTGATGCATGTAGCTATGGATCATAAATAGGAAATTATTGTATATAGATGACAAAAATAAAATACAAGAAACACGCCTAACATTCCCATTAAATATTTTCAAGTGTTTCTTAAATAAGTGTTTGTTTTTATGAATTACTGACTTCGAAAGTACAATGAAATAAGAATATAATTTTGTTCAAGCTTAATTTCATTTTAAGTAATTTCAGGGTGAAATTTTCATCATGCTATGACTCTACCATTTTCTGTATGTGGATTAATTTACAACTTTTAATACTCATTCTCTACACTGACAAAAAGACTTAAACTAACTTTTCATGTGAAGTAGTTGGTTTATGAAGCTTTTTTCCACTGCTCCTCCCAACGGTGTATTTGATTTTCACTTAGAGGTACGGTGTTGAAGTAGCAGTTTTCTTGGACCAATATTTTGAATATTTCTGTGCTTCAGGAACTAATGTGAACAATGTTGCAGTCATGAGGAAGAGGAGAATTCACAGCACTGCACTGTTCAAGAGAATAGTTTATAGTAATACTATTTGCCTTGGTACAAAAAGTGCTTAAAGAACCTTAAAGTAAAGTAGAGTTCAAACATCTATTTTATATTTCCTTCAGTGCTCATCTTAAGGACTGGAAAAGTAAACTGTATCACTCTGTGTGAGTTCAGTCTGCTTCTTGGAATCTTTATTTCTGTCTCACTGCTTTCTCTTTAGTTTGAGACAAAACAGAGGGGCAATATTTTTGAACACTAATTAAGCAATCTGTTTACATTGGTTAGAGTAAGAGTCAATGTTAATAATTTCTCTATAGCTCTTGCACATCACCTTTTGTTATTTATGCCTGGGTACTGTTAATGGCCTTGTCATAGAGGACTGTGAGTATGGTTACTAGTCATGGGCAGAGATTTGTGTTTTATGCCCTACTGTACTGATGGCTTCAAAAACTAAGGGATTAAAATCTAGAATCAAGAGAAGGTGTTGTTTTTTTCACATGAAAGTATCGTATATGCCTTCAGTATTTATCTCAATTATGTCTCTTCACTTCAAAATCTCATTTCATATACAGCATTTTACCCCTAACTCCCACCATGATAGCTTTAGATTGGAACTTAGGAAATTTTTTTTTACTGAAAGGATGATCAAACACTGAATAGGCTGCCCAGGAAAGTGGTTGAGTCACCATCCCTGCAGGTATTCAAGAGATGTATAGCCATGCCACTTCAGGACATGGCTTAGCAGTGGACCTGGTGGTATTAGCTTAACAGTTGGACTTGATGATCTGAAGGGTCTTCTGCAGCCTAAATGATTCTGTGATTTAACTCCTACTTAAATTAGAAGATCCCTCACTGTGAAGAAATGACTGTTGAAAGCACAGAGCAAATAGACCACGACTAGACTGTGAAAAGTACTGCTGCCAGTATTTTCACAGAATCATGGAATTGCAGAATAAGCTGAGATGGAAGGGACCCACAAGGTTCATTGAGTCAAACTCCTGGGTCTGTACAGAACAGCACTAAGAATGACACCATGTGCCCCAGTATTGTCCAAACAGTTATTGAACTCAGTCAGGCTTGGCGATGTGGCCACCCACCTCACTGGGGAGCCTGTACCAGCACTCAGCCACCCTCTAGGTGTAGAACCTTTTTCTAATATTCAGCCTAAACCTCCCCTGACACAGCTTCATGCCACTTCCTCGAGTCCTGTCACTGGTCACCAGAGAGAAAAGATCAGTGCCTGATCCTCCTCCTCATGAGGCAGTTGTGACTGCAGTGAGGTCTCCCCTCAGTCTCCTCCAGGCTGAACAGACCAAGTGACTTCAGCCACTCCTTATATGGCTTCCCCTCAAAGTTCTTCACCATCCTTGTTGCCCTCCTTTGGACATTTTCTAATAGCTTAATGGATTTCTTACATTGTGATGCCCAAAGCTGCCCCCAGCACTCGAGGTGAGGCCACCCCAGTGCAGAGCAGAGCGGGACAATCCCTTCCCTTGCCTGACTGGCGATGCTGTGCCTGATGCACCCCAGGACACTGTTGACCCTCCTGGCTGCCAGGGCACTGCTGACTCATGTTCAACTTGCCCCGACCAGGGACCCCAGATTCCTTCCCATGGCACTACTCTCCAGCCTCTCATTCCCCAGTCTGTACGGACATTCCAGGTTGCCCCATCCCAGGTACAGAATCCAGCACTTTCCCTTGTTGAACTTCATATGGTTGGTGATTGCCCACTCCTCTAATTTGTCGAGGTCTCTCTGCAGGGCCTCCCTGCCTTCGAGGGAGTCAACAGCTCCTCCCAGTTTTGTATCATCTGTGAACTTGCTTAGTATCCCTTCCAGTGCTGCATCCAAGTAATTTAGGAGGATATTGAGGCGCACAGGGACAAGGATGGAGGCCTGCAGGACCCCACTAGTGATGGTCACCAATCTAATGTCACCCCATTCACTGTAACTGTTTGTGCCCAAACCGTGAGTAAAAGCATGAATATTTCTAGACAAATATAATGAGGCTTGGTTCTTGGAAAAGTTATATTCTCTGTGATAAGAGATTGAAAGAGATGTGTGTTACTTACCTACTGTAGTTGCACATTTCAGAGGAACATAGAAGACTATAATGTGATTTAACAGAAACCTGCATAGAAACAGGATTATTTTTTAAAAAACACTAATATTTTGCCTTTAGAAGACTATATGTAATAGAGAAAAGCTGTAATTTAACAGCCTGAAGTATTAATGAGATTGAATGCTTTCTGAGAAGTACTGGAAGTAGCATTCTAAGGAAGTACTCTGAACTGCCTAAAATCTCACTTTCTGTGGTATTCATTAAATGACTCTCTTAACAAATGGAGCTCAGAAATGCACATTTATTAAGGGGGTTTTTTAATATAAAGTCCTCATCTTTTCAAATGTAAATACAATTTTTTAATATGTGTCTGTGTACCTGTGTGTATAAAATGTGTATTTATGTTGGAAATGAGTCCTTTTGTTACCCAAGTAACAGGAAAGACATCAGAGTCATTTGAGACAATGCAGAGAGCAGATAATGCCAGTATCAGAGGCAATTCCCTTCTCTCCCCAACTCTCTTCTGGTGATTAAGTGCCAGGGTCTTAAGTACTCTTCCACAGCTGAATAGTGGCAGAGAAAATACAACCTTACTTGTATTTCAGGACCTCATTGTAGTAAGAGGAAACCAGTATATTTACTTAAGAATCCATATGAGTAGAAACTATGAAAGCTATTTCAGGTCCCCAAGCAAGAGTATCCATTTTCGTAGATGGATCTGTATGTACTGGCAGAACATAGATCTGGCCTTGCTTATGTTTTTCTGCTAATGTAGATTAATAGAATAGTTAGATATAACTTTAAAAAAAAATTAAGCTACAATTTACAGAATTATGATTTCTTCCCATCATTTTACACTGTCAAAGAGTAAGACAAGGAAGAACTGAATCTGGTTTTGCTGCTTAATAGCATGCCTAGAGTGATGTTTGCTTATGTCTCATGTAAAGTGAGAGTACACATTATTTAGGTATCTTCTGGGTATTTTTACGATAAAGTGTAATGCCTCAAATTTAGTTTTGACATCAAAACTTTGGTTATCAAAGTTTCACGTTTGTCTCTTTGAAAGTTTGGAGACTGGATATTTTTATTATTCACACTAATGTCAAATTCTGTTGTTGAATATTCCTCAGTAAACTACCTGCAAATTCTACAGATTGAATCATTAAACTTATAATTTCTCCTTTCTGGACTCTTTCTAACTCTGAGGTATTTTAGTGGAGATGATTGATATTGTGTAGCTGATTCCAGAGAGGATTGTATCCATGATCTGTGTGCCATGATGACATTTCCTCAGTAATTTTTCATGTTATTCTTCAAGCATTCTAATATGCTCATTGCTTTCTTAATCGTATTCAAACACAGGAAAATTAACAGAAAAATCTATATTGCTTCTCAGCTTTCTAGTCAGTTAATTTAGATGCCTTTGAAGTGTGTTAGTAGTCTAAAGTATTCTTCCCTTAATTTTCAATGCATCAGTATGTATGATTTTGTCACAAAATACACTGAACTAACATGATCAATTTTGGGGAAATTTTTAAATATGTTGGCTTCTCTGATCTCTGTGTGCTGTGAAGCTGTATGTCAAGCATTTTAAATAAACGAAAGCAATATCACAGTAAAAAAAAGCAAAAGATGAAGAAATTTATTGTTAAAAGAAGTACTCTATGGATGGTGCCAAGTACATGCTTGTTTTTCATATCTTATGACGAAATCCATTTACATTTTTAACTTTTAGGGTAAATAACAACCCTGTTGAAAAAGATTTATTCTTTCTTTGAATGATGAACCCATTTTGAGATCACTGGCAAAATAACGTGGTACTAATTGTTCAGTGTTGTTTTTTATGTAGATTACCTACCTAAAACACATACAGCTATTTGGAAATAGTTACAACTATATGACATGTTTTAAGACATTAGTGATAGGACCTGTGTGTTCCATGTTAATAAATACAGTTTGCTACATTTATGTCTTTTGGACTATTTATTTTTCCTCTGGCAACGAAGGTTCAGTTTTTTGGTATCAAGTCTTCCCCTTTTTTCACTTCCCTAGTATTCAAAGTTAGCTGACCTTCTAAAAGGGAATACTTATTGAAAACAGTTTTTTCTACTTAAATATTTCCACAATCTGTGTTCTTGCAGACTTCTTTTATACAAGCCAATTGATTCTCTAATGTAGAATTAATTGAACCTGGATACATCTACTTCTTAGGCAGTGAAAACATAAAAAGAATAAAAATACCAATAGAACTCTCAGTTATTTCAGAATGTTATTTGTAGATGAATTTGGTTTTATTGTATTTCTCTTTTCCTTGCTGTATTTATGTACATGTATTCTTCCTCAGATTAAAGTCAAGATACAGATACAAAAAGTGTGAATGTATGACTCAACAAATAGTAACATTTTAGGAAAGAAGGTAGTATCTTGAACTAAGATAAGGAATTTTTCATAGTTTAAACATTAATTGACAAAATATTTTAAATTTTAGATTGATTGTGCTTGCTCAAACTTTTCTGTGGCTATATATAGCCCAGTGTACATACGTTCCCTGCAGAATCCTTACTAGGCAAGTATATTTTAAAAGCAAAAACTGCTTATTCTTAAAGAAGGACTTAAACTACCTGTCATTGAGACACCCAATTTTGCAGCTGATGTAAAACCTTCCATTGGGATAGATTACAAAAAGAACAAAGATTCTTGTGATGACAGAGCATTCCCCTAATATATCACACCTGAAAAGAGTTATTAACTCCATACTTTATTGGATAATTTTAATGACTTTGAGTATAGCTTCAAGACATAACACATACAGTCATTTTCAGATTTCTCATTTTTATAGCCATCAGCAGACTATATCTTAATGGCATTCTGAAGAAGAATGATAAAGGAGTTAGAAAGGTGGTTGAACTGGATTTCTTTACCCACAAACTATGGTATATGTGACTCTGGATTCTAAGAAGGTAAAAAGCACAAAACAGAATAAGAGTCAAATGTCCATGAATTAGTAATGCCCTATGTGATACAAAACTCATTCAATAAGATGGAGTGTTGCACAGATACATCAGTTCAGCCAGTTAATGTAATTTAGTTTCAACAGGTTTATTAGCGTAAACAGATTATTTTGAGTGTTAAAACATGAGTAAACTTAAATATGAGTATTTTTTCTTCCAATTGTGAAGCTGACATGGGTGTTCAAAGCATGTTCGGGTGATACTCACGTTCCACTGACCAGCCTTTCTTTAGGTTTCCTCTTCTCACCATAATATCTCCTAATCAAAATAATATAGATTTTAATCATCTGACCTTTCCTCTTATCAGAGTTTCAAATCTAAGCACAATGAATCTGTGGTGGCTCTGGTTTTTGATGTTTGGTTTGGTTTTTTTTGGAGGAGGGTTTTTGCAGGGAGAGGGCTTTATTATTTTGTTCAGTTTTATTTTGTTTTGTATTCAAATATGTTTGAAAATGCTGAGCTATTAACGTAAGTACCTAGAATGAACAGTCACCTGACCTATCTAAACATGGTCTGGTTCCTCAAAATTACCTATGTCACTAATTTTTAAGACAGATAAAATTTGGTACTATATGAGTTCAGAGTAATGTTACCCTCACTCAGGAACACCAGATATATTCTGTCTCTGCTTCACTGTCTAGATTTAGTCTACAAGGGAGATCAGTGTATGTCAATACTAACATCCTAAGGAGTATGTCAATACTAACACAACAGTCTTTTGGCTGTGTTTTAATAAAATCTGTCTTTCATATGCCAGCAAAAAGCAGCGTTATCAATAGAAAAATATAACAATAATTAGAAGAAAATCTGTTAGATTATTCTTGTATTCTTTGGAGGAGAATAGTCAAATCAAGGGGAAACAGTTCACATAAGTTCATGTTAAGAACTATAAAGTGTGATTGAATTAATCAGTGCTGTATTTTAAATAGAGTTGGGACAAAGGATTTTGCATTCAGATAGTTGTAGACCTACCTATTTATATGTTATTCAAGTAGTGGAAGGCTGGTGGCTCAATTGCTTCCCGTCTTCCTTGCTAATCATACTACTGCTTTTAAATTTAAAGAAAATTTCATTCTTCAAAAAGAGGTTTCATTCTCCAAAAGCTGAAGAGGTATTCAACTATTTCTCCTTGTTTTCATGTACTGGTCCATCAAATGTCACATTTTTGAATTAAGCTCTGTAAAACATTGGCTGACATTGGCTTGGCTTAATTACATTCTAAGTTGAACAATGCGTAGGAAAATCCCCTTCAGTTGTGTAACTTAAATCCATCAAGGGAATAGCCATCATCAGCTTCTTATAGTCACTTTCAAAGATGGAAATAAGAGAAGCAGATCTGTCCTAGAACTCCTATTAAAATTTATGAATATAAATCTGGTAGGAACTGGAAACTGAACATGGAATCACTGTTCTCTTTCCAGGCTGAAATCTACAACAGGTGCAGGGATATGTTAAGACTTCTACAGAAGGAGGTTATTCTTTTATCCTGTTTTATCCTTTTATCCTGTTCTCGTTGTTAAAAAAATCAAAAGAACCCAACAGAATGTTTTCAGGAGTTGGATTTAGAAACTAACTGTTGCTGCCAAAAAGAAGTTGAGAATAGGCATTTTGCAAGCCTTCATGAGACTACTTTCTTGGAAAAAGTCAAATTTTCTTCTAAATTCACAACTTTGACTTTAGTGTAGAAATGAAATTACATCGAAGTTCAGGAAAATCCAGGAAAACAGTAGATACTCTGAATTAGCATATAATCCATATATTGCACATTACATTTATTAAATTTACAAATAAGTTTATAAATTGCCATTTACTTGGTATTAAGCTTGAGTTGATATAGAAAAACTGAAAAATTATTTGCAGAAGAATCAATAAGGGGATGCTGGAGATAGAGGAGACAAGTGACCAGGACTTGTGTTGGGTGTAATAGTTTGGGAAAACACAAAAACAGATAGAAACTCTACGGAAACTTCAACTTATTTATGAAAGGTTATTTCCTGACAGTATTGCAAAATTGGCTTAAGGTTTTTCCTGTATGTACACTAAGTCTGCTATGTGATATTTGCTCTTTCATTTGGATTTTTTCCAAATGCAATGTACGAATCCCAATAGTTTGCTCAGAATGAATATTTTGGTTATTTTTGTTCTGTACAGTGGGCTCCAATTTATTCTTGCTTGTCTCTGTTTCTGCTTCCTTAACTAACACAGATTTAGTACCTATTAAAACACACAAAATAAATAAAACATTTTTAGCTCTTATTTTTTGAATCTAATTCTAATAACTGCTAGTTATTTTTTTTAATTACCTAAGTATTTTTCTAAATTCATTAGTTACTCAGCTGTAAAATTGTATTTGTTCTGATGCAAGACTTTTCCCACTGTTAAAATAATTTGATCGGCATATGCCAGTAAATGAACAGCAGATGGAAAAGTACAATGAGGTCTAGACATGCTATCCAAACTTGAGGCATCTATTTTAAGAGCCCTAAATTTCAATGTCTTTTAAAGGCACCCTTCTCCCTTTCATGATATAGGGAATTCAGAGTCTCAATTTACACTCATTCATAGATTACCAATGGTGTTAGTACATTCTTTATCATACAAATAGGCTTCCTGCCTCATCTCTATTTAATCACTTGTTTAGAAGTTTTAGACCTGCTTCAATTTTTTATGCACTCCCTTTTTGTTATATATAAGAATTTTTTTAAAATTATTTTCTGACTGCAGTTATTTCCATTCTGTAGGGATACAATTCATCAGTGAAATAATTAACCCCCTTTTTTTTTGGCAACAGTTAATTTTCATACCTGCTGGGTTTCACTTGTGGCAGCAGTTAATCATTGTTAGACTCAAAACCCTGGTTTTGGTGTGGGTGTGTGTGTGTGTATCCCATTGCAAAGGTCACACTCCTGCCATATATGGCAAATTATGCATAAAAAACTACACGACTTCAGCACATTATCCATACAAATGCCTTACTTACCATATGTCAGTGCATGCCATAACTGCATCTTCACTAAAATGGTATTCCATAGCTTACAATAGCTCTTTTCTGAAAACCGTAATTTTTATGTAGTTTAAATTTTGGCTAACCAGACCTCTTGTAATCAGTTACAATTAAATCAGTGCTATTCTTCTATGAAGTCAACATTTGTTTGCGTCTTAGTAATAAGTTTTATGCAGTCAACCAGGGTGAGCTAGCTGTGAAGTGTAGCTGAGCTGAGTTCAGAGGGACAGGAGAAAATCCTGCTGTATATCTTCTCTGATGATTCACTGAAAACAAACAGATGTAGAACTTAGGTTCTAATCATAATTCAGTTCTAGGTACAATTCTGCTTTCCTTCTGTGGTCTTACCACCCTTGATGTTTTACATGCCAACCAACCTGCCATCAGTTTGCACTTGATTCTGAGCAGCATGAAGAAAACTCTCTCAGTGAGTTCACTGCTTGGCTAATTCCCTGATGAGAAAAGGCCTTATTTAGCAAGGTTCTAAGAATATCCTTGTGTGATCTTCAAATGACATTTTCTTACCTGAGACCTGCTCCTACCTAAGTTCTGGTGCTGTTGGCTGTCTCTTTATTCCTGTCTGTAACTCAGCAGTGCCTGCAATTTTGTAAGTAATGTCCTACTCTACTTCCAGCATTGTCTATCTGTGCTGTCCTTTGATGCCTCTGCTGCTCTCTATGATTGCTAGGCATTGCCACTCTGTGTGTGAGAGAGAAAGATGATTATGGAAAGCAGCCTTGATCAGCCTTAGCAATCCTGATCCTCAAGATACCAAAACTATGTAAGATGAGGATCTGGTGAATTTGCTGTAGCTGTGCAATAGGCAATACTTTGTCTAAGGTATTCCCAAAGACAAGGATTTGTGAAGATAAGTAAGGGACCCAAGTAACCCTTCATGCTTATGTTCTGTGCTCTGCTCCTAATCTCTTACTTTGCCTGTTCTGCCTACATGCTTCCACACATCCTCCAAGACTCTTCTTTGCTGCCAATAGAAGGCAGTGATTTTTGAAATTTTGGGGTATATTCAGATTAATAAAAGTGTAGGAGATCTGACTGTGAAAATCAGTTGCTTAACTTATCTATAAGCACTATTATTAGTAAGAAATTACTTCCTTTGAACTCTTGCTGTTTTGCTTCCTTTGACCAGTATATCTCCAGCATTTGCAATGTCACTTCTGTTGCTGGAGGGCAAGTGTTGAGGAATCCACCAGTGCTGGTAGCTCGGGGTGCAGCGGCAGTGTGAGCTGCAGGTTGAGCCCTGGGTGGCGAGAGCCCGACACAAGAGGCCATGAACTGCCGGACCTTTGCATAACCAAGGCCTGGGGACCTGTGGCACCGGCCGGGTGGACACTGGGAGACATGGCAGGAGCTGAGAACTCGGAGGGGAGAGCGAGACCTTCATACCCTTGGACTGTGAAGGTTTAAAAACCCAGGGGTTCTTTGTTCTGGGTCCCTCCTCAGAGGCACCAGCTTGGGCCATTCCTGCACTGTGAGTACATGGCTTTATGGAGCGAGACATCCGAGATTCTGCCATGNCTGCCATGGGTGGGATCCATCAGGAAAGAAAACCTGGTCTGACTCTGTGAGTGTGGGGTATGTGGGGAGTCAAGTGGGGACCCCTAAGGTCACTGGAGCCTCCTGCTGTGGATGGGCTTTGGTCCCAGCAGTGGAAATCTCTGGTGTTGGGAATGTGACTGCCAGAGCCTCGTAAGACTGGGAAGTTCCTTTAACAGCTAGCAGCACACCTTTTGTCCTTACTTCAAGCTTCACACTTCTTATATTCATGACAGAAGCCTTTTTACAGTTTTCTATACTTGTGTTGCACAATGCTTTTAATTTTAAAAATGAAATAAAATATATACATTTTGGCCAAAGAGTACAGTTCTGATAATTTGGATAACACAGACTGAGGAATCTGAGTTCTGTTTAAATGAAGATGTTGGTGTTAACTTTGGAATATTTAGGAAAACAATAAATCATAGAATCATAGACTATCTCAAGTTGCAAGAGACCCATAAAGATCATTGAGTTCAACTCCCCATCTTGATCTAACTACTGATTTAAAAACTGCCAGTACTGGATACTCTGCCAGGTAGCAACTGCCACTGTCTTTATCACTGTTCTCATTTCTTCCTATCTTGGATGCCATCCTCCCCATAGTGGATGGAGAGTTGTACCAGATCCAAATGAACCGGTCCCTGTAATTTTCTATTGTAATCCCTATTTTTGGTTACTTATTTATTCTACAATCTCTTCAGCACACATCCAAATTGTCTTTTAAAATCACCGGTTTACTTGTTTGATAAAGATGCCACATACATTTATTTTCCTTGCAAATAGTATATAAAAAACAAAATTGAATAATATTTATTTTTCTTAGAAGTCCAAGCTGGGTCTAATTTGAAAAAAATCATCTAGCAAGCAACCACACACGCTGACATTCCTGTTGTATATGTTGTCTGAAGGGAGACCTTCTCTGTGAATCTCGTTTTGTAACTTCAAAATGGGTACATTCAACTGATGGAAAAATGTAATTACTGTCCTTACAGTAATTTATCACCAAACTACATTTGTGACATCAGCCATTATGAGGTCTAATGCATGTAATTGGCAAATGTGTTTGCATCGCATACTTTATTCTAATTGACATCTACCATATTGCTGCTGACAGCCTTTCAGCCCAGATGAATGCTGTTTGCCAAGAGCTAATACTACTTTGCTGAAGTAGTCATACATGGACACATTGTAGTGAAGATACAGAGTAAAAATTCACTATGGTTTTTTAGGGCTCAGGTGTCTAGTCACTAGCTCTGAATAGCGAGGCTTTGGCATGCATCAGGTCGATTCTTGACAGTTTGACAATATGTCACTTTTGAGGGTTTGTACAATACACCAAAAGAGGACTATTGAAATACTGAAAGGTTACTGTGTGCTTTGAAGCACAGAATGTAATTCATGCAAGATAAAACTTTATAAATTAAATCACTGAAGAAAAATGTTTTACTTAAGAAACTATTAGACATTTTCTCTCTTGTAATAAGATCACACTTTGTCATCAGTACTCATGCAATAGGACAATGAAAGTTAATTTTATTGAGTTAGTGAAGGCCATAAGAGACTTTTTAAAGCCATTAAATAGCCAACATACCTACTACAGTGACATCCTGTCAAATCATAAATAGTAGCCTGTCACTCTTGGTGAACTAAATCATGATGTACTGTTGTATGTAGGTAAAGGTCTTCAGTAATAAAGATAAAATAACGGCAGTGTTAGTGAGATCAGGATGTTTATATTTGGTGTCTTGTCTATAATTAATTCACCCAAAAGTCTTTAGAGGAAAGGAAAAGTTAGTGAAACACAGTATTACTATATTAAAGTGGTTGTACAGTTCAGATAAAAGAAGTATATTGAAAGTGTAAATTACATTAAATTGACAGAATATAGTGATCATTAAAACATGAAAGCTACACATTAAGCCAGTTTTTATAGATATTTGGACCTAAAATAAGTCTTATGTTGTCATCATTTGCAGTACTCCTTTTTTCCTCTATATTAAGACATATTTTCTCCTTCTGCTGGAGCTCCTTGAAATATCTTTCAACACATGATAAAAATCAGTCTAAATTGTAAATTTAGGTTAAAGCAAAGTCTTACTTCATGATTTGAAGATGTTACTAGGTTTAAGTGTATTTTAAGTTGCTTTTCTCCATGTTCTTTACAATTTACAATAATCAAGAACTTAACTTTGAAAAAATAAAATTTTGTTTCATTTTAATGCCTCTTACAGGTTCAGTAGCTAAAAGCCAGCTGAGAGCACTGTACTTGAAACATGTTGTCCACAGTAGATGGAGTATTCTGGATTCATTCAGTCGTACCTGGATTTTATTAAAAAATTATAAGGGAGAGAAATGGCTAGAAACTTCCCTCCTGTTTTTCATAAAAGATTTAATTTAGAGAAACATATTTAGTTTCAGTAAGCTCTAAGAGTCTACGAGTAAGTATGGTTCAGATTTTTGTGTGTGTTGGGTAGCAAGCCTTTTTCACAAGTCCTCATATCATGCTTATAATAAGATATTGATTAAACTGCTATTGCTTTAACTCTCATCCTAGGCAGCATTAACTGCATCATAAAATCATAGAATCACTAAGGTTGGAAAAGAGTTCTAAGATCATGAACTCTTCACGATGTCATAACAACTTACAACACATATATTTTTTAAAAACTATGCTGTGTATTTTCATAGTATCCATGTGTGAGGTATGTGGGCTTCCCGAGACCACGTATAACATATGAAGAATTCAGAAAGTGTGACATTGCGTTGTGCAGCAAAGACTTGTGACTAGATTATTCGCAAATTAAATATTTGATATTTTCAAGCAGCAAGTTTGCACACTACTTTTCACCTTAATATGACAATTTTTTCATGTTCACGCTTCTTCACAGCATTTTCTCATAGATCTTACTGGAAGTGAGCTTCATATTTTTTACCATAGTCATTGAACACAATTGTTCTACAGATGCCATGTAACGTACATGGTACAAGAGAGCTGTATTTATACTTGTAGAAAATGAAATCATGTCTTTCTTATTTTAAAAGGCAAAAAATGGTAACAATAAATACGATAATCTGATTTCTATAAAACTCTGAAAATGTGTTACTTACACTGTAAATGAGACATCTGTAACCAAATGAAATGTGTCTGAAGGTTGCCTTAATTATCTGCATGGAAATTAATTGAAAAAAATCTGTAAGAAGTCATTGAAGTAGGTATTTCTAAGAAATCTGAGCAAATTTAATTTTTTTTCAGCATTTTGCTAAAATATGTAGCAACTATTCTCAAACTTTAAATGACACAGTTTCTCAGATTCGGCACCTGCTTTTTGCACAACACCATCCATAACCGCATGTGTCCATTTCACGTAGCAATACCTATTTACAAAGGAATTTAGCTTTCTATATATATATTATTATAATATATAAATATATTATATATATTTAAAATACATAATAGCCATATTATATAGTTTATTTTTTAACATTTTTCAAATTTTCAAGAACTCTCTCAATAACCATTCACTGTAATTTTAGGTTTTATCACATAATTGTTCTTTACATCACAAAGAGCATCCAGAAGGCCATCTAGTCCAAAATCCTACTCAAAACAGGTATGATGACATCAGCATGGCTAGGCTTTGTCGAGTCTTGGACAGTCCCAGAAAGAATTCCACCATGTCTCTGGGCAACCTGTTGGCATATTTAAGCACCATCGTGGTAATTCCATACACCACCCCCCTCCCTGAATATCTGACTGAAATTTCTCATGTTTCCATCTATTACTTCTTGTCCTATCACTGTGCAGGCTATCCAGACTCTTACTGGGAGTCTGGAGGCATCTTCTCTTGTCTTCCAGTGAAGTTGTTGTACACAGTAATAGGTCTCCCCTTAGCTCTGTCATGTTCATGCTGAACTGACCCGGTTCTCTCACTTTCTCCTTGTACACCATGCTTTCCAGTACCCTGATTATCTTGTTGGATTTTTGATGGAATCACTCAGTGTGTTGATATCCGTCATGTACTAGATAGCCCAAAACTGGGCGTAGTACTCCAGATATGTCTTACAAATGCCCAGCAGAGGGAAAGGATCACTTTTCTGGATATGCATTGCCTACAGTCTTAATGATGCTACGATGCAGCCAGCCTATTCTGCACGGGCACATCTGCTGGTTCATATGCAACTTGTCCACCAAAGATGCCCACAGCCTTCTTTACACAGCTGCTTGCCAGACAGTTGTCCACTGCTGCAAGGGGTGTTTCCATCCCACATACAAGGCTTGTACATGCTCCTATTGAGAGAGCTTCTGGTGAGCTTCTGGTCAGCCCATTTCTCTGGCCTGTTCAGGTTCCTCTAGCTAGCAGTCCTGCCATCCAGTGTATTGACTGCCTCCCCCGGTTCAGTGTCATCTGCAGGCTTGCTGAGAGTGCTCTCTGTCATCCAGGTTGTTAATGAAGACACTAAACTACTGGCTGCCAGCTGGACTTTGCATTGCTGATCACAACTCCCTGAGTTTTGGCAGTCAAACTAATTTTTTCTTCACTTTAGTATCCACTTGTCCAGCTTGTTTTTCATCAGTTTTGTGATAAGGAGACTATTGGACACTGTGCCAAAGGCGTGGCTAAAATGAAGATGTACAACATCCACTGCCTTGTCCACATCCACAACTGCCAGTCACCTCACCACAGAGAGCACTGAGGTTGGTCAGGCATGAGCTGCTCAGGCAAGAAATGGCTTCTACAAATATCTGTTCTGCAGCTTTTCCAGGGAGGGAGTTAAGACTGACCAACCTGTAGTGACTTCAATCTTGCTTTTTCTTGTCTTAAAGAGAAGCATGACAGCAACTGCCTTCAAATCGTCAGAAACATTTCAAAAAGGACAGGCAGCAGTCTCACAGAGACACCTGCCAGCTCCATGACCACCTCTGGGGATGCCGTGCACCTGGGCCGTGAACTTGGCATGTGTCCGAGTGGGTTAAGTAAGTGATCCACTCCTTTCTCCTCTCCTGAAGGTGCTGCTTCCTGTCCAGAGAATCTCTTAGGAAGTTTAGGGACCCTGGAGGCTTGAGGAGAAGCCTTACCAGTGGAAGAAGGCATGGAGTACCCTTGCTCTTTGCACATGGTTTGTCGCTAGGCCTGCTGCCCCACAGCAGCAACCTCCCGGGGCCACCTCCCTGCCGCCGGCCCGCAGCCGCTCACAGCCCCGACAGACGCACTCCTGCCCGCAGCTGCTCCCAGCAAGGCCTTGTCCTGCCTGCCCTGTCCCTGTCCCATACTGCCCTACCTCACCTCCCTTTCTCACTGGAAGGCTTTTAGGAGATCTCAGAGTTTTCTAGGCACGTTTCCTTTTGTCATGGAAAAGGAAATAACAGAGTATAGGAAAACCAAGCCTTGGAAAGGGTAAAGAGTGTGTGAGAGTGTATTTGTCGTTGGAATTTTTTAATTTTATTTTTTAGGTTTTATTTATTTATTTGATTTATTTATCTGTGAGCTTTGTGAGTGATGTTGAGTAGAAGCCCAGGCATATGCTGCTCGAAGATAAGAAAAATAAAGCAAAAAGGAGACTGGAATGAACAGATAATGTTCTGACACATTTGATAGATATTCCTTATCTGGAATGCTATTATCATGGAAGTAGTAGAATTACAGGGCTGAACTGCTTTTCTTAGGGTCATTTTATATGTTAAGGGTATGGTATTACAGAGCAGAGAAGCAGAGAAAGTCTTATGAAAAAAATTAATCTAGTACTTAAAATGAGATACAGATGTTAACATAGTCTTCTCGCCAGGGACAGCTGATATTTCTCGTTGCTTTCATATGCCAAAGGGACAACTATCCCAAGGCCTTGTTTAAGCAGTGCATTTATTGTAGAGTTATCATCCTGTGTTAAACTTTTCTTAGGCAGTGGGCTGTATTTTTTGCTGATAATCCTGTAGAAGTATGCAGTGCATACTAGGGCTTGTGGAAAGTTGTAGTCCCAAATTTTCATCTTAATATTAAAGCAAATAAAGCTTATAGATCAGAAAGGATAAAGGGTTGAGAAGGAAGAAGATGGGCACAACTGACCTGGAGTAGCAGAGAAGCTGAAAAATACAGACTACAAAGACACATAAAATCATTTGTTGTGTTGAACATGTAATTCATTAATTTATTCAAGAGGAGCCACATCCTTCACCAGTTTCTGTGACAGGGCAAAGGAACACCAGACAACATGACACTTGCTATTAAGCTCAGTTTGTTAGAAGAATCAAGTGAGGAATAGGCTATGTCATATAGGTCTTCATGCACATGTGTACACATGTGGTTAACTGAGACCTTCCTGTATTATCTTTCCTGTGAGCTGGCACAGATGAACCTGGACAAATGAGACCCTTGCTCTGAGTGGTCTTAGATTTGTCTGGTTTTGTCTTCTGTGTTCTTTCCTATAAGTAAAATATTTCCTGTAATCTAATGAATATACCTCTCTATTTTAAAGAACTTGACCCAGCAATCTAATATAGATGCCCCAAAACAGAAACATCCATTTTGAAAATCAGTTGTAGTTAAAAACATAAAAGAATGTATTTCCTTTTTTAAACATACTGAAAAAATTGGAGAAACCCTTCTGTGTGTGAAAATTTACTGCACGCTCAACAGCTAAAGATGCTTTTAAAAGAAATCTTCACTGAAAGATCAGAGGAGCTCATAGGACAAATCTCCATACAACTGTCTAAAACTTTAAAAATTAAATATAAACAGTTAATTACTTATATTCTGGTAGTCTCTTTGTGTGAGGTAAGAAGTGTATAGAAAGCAGTGGAAGATTCAGGGATCGGTATTGGAATCTAGGATGTGCGATACTACAATCCAGTGATTTTAGTAAATATAACAAATTAATTACACAAAAAATCATGACTTCTCCTACAAAAATAAATACAAATTATCTGACTGTGATGTTCAGCTCAACTAGAAACAAAGAACTGACTTTTATTTGGGTCTTGATTTTGTGCAGAGACTTGTCTGACTTACAAAGCCAGAAGATATGCATGAAGGAATAAACAAATCTTTACATGATGTATAGTAGCATCATATTTGAGAACTTAAGGATGTTGAAATTTCAAAAGCTCAGAAGAGGGCTGACAGTAAGACCTGAAAAATATCCAAAGATTTTTACATACTTCTCTTACCTGAATTTTCCCGAGGGACCTGAAATTATCAAACTGTTCTTTCTAAGCCTCTGTAAGAGATGCTGAGGTTGAACAGCTATCATAGATTTCTAGTGAATAAGTCAGTCCTGTTCTACCTCTTTAAAAATTGCAACAAGCCTTAAGGGTTAGAAGATATATGACTTAACTTTTATTTAGTAAATTGCAGTTTTGGTTATTATGCATGGCATTCTTCTAAGTGAGCCAGGGAACTGTGGTCTAGATAAGATTAGTCTAAAATTAGTATACAAGATTTTGGGGTTGAAAAGATGTAATATTTATTCTCAGTCACTCTTTTCCACAGTAACTGGGGGTTGGGGGGGCGGGGCAGAAGACTGTAATTCTGTAAAAGTCTATACTGGGTGTAGTGTTATTCCATGGCATTTTTAGTAGTTTTGGAAATAAAGTAGATGCTAATCTTGCTGCTGTCCTATTAGAAGACAGGACTCAGGTTTAAAATAACACAAAAAATTGCAGAAACAATAGAAAATAATAGGCTTACAAGAACAGGCACAGGCACTAAGTAGGAATAATTAACTGCACAAATACAAGATGGAGAATTCCCTCTAATGCTTCAGGGAAGAATATGGGGCCAGCATATTTACCATGCCATACTGTTATATGTGTAGCTGGTTCCAGACTTTTTGCTTTCTTACACAAGTGTTTCCCTCATTTCATTTTAGCAGTAGCAGAGCTCATGCCTGGCAGACATGTTTTGACAAATCTGAAAACACTTCATGCCTCTATCACCCTTTAGGAATTCGAGGCATGACATAATTTATGATTACTGGGTTGATAGTCTGTGGCAAAGGCACAAGGGATAGAATATCTGAAACAAGATCCACTTGATCTCTACAGATATTTAGGAGCATAATGTGTAAGCATCCAGTGAAACAACTTGGAGGCTCAAGTTGTGTAAGTTTTCTAAAATGACAAATAACATAACATACCTGGTTATTGATTGTTCATTAAATAAAATTAAACAATAAAGGCACCAAAAGAACCAAGTTTATTCAACCTAAATGGGAAGAATGAGGATAACAATATATAACATTGTTGAGAAAGGAGATCAACATAAACTGCTTTAGATATGATAAGAACTACTAGGGTTTAATTAAAGTAAGAATTGTTAATTCCCAGGGTAGATTTTTTTTTTTTTCCTGGATGGTGGTCTAGCTTTCACTTCAGGTACTAACAGATTGAACTGGACTGTGTCAATAATGATTGAAATGTGAAGATGCATTTGAACCCTGCCCCCTTTAAGAAATACCAAGCCAGGTCCTCTTTATGCCTTTTTCCTACCTCTTCTACTTTCTGTAGGGTTCTGCCAAGTATGTAAATAAGAATCAGAAGGAATAGAAGTTACTTCTTCTGTTTCTACTGATAGACAAAAATTATGAATTAGCTCTACTGTTAAAATAAGCATGACTCTTTATTTCGTGTAGTCTGTATACTTCAGTTGCTCTACATGCTGAATGGAAATCCCATTGTGCTGTTTTGGAAGGCTGGACCAGTTCCCTCTGTGGTCATTACGTTTCTCCTCTCAGGCTACCAGATGGCTGTTTAGGTGTAATGATAACAGCTGTTTGATTCTACTTGCCAGCCTTGAGACCAAAGAACTCTGGAATCACTTGGGTACTACAGAATTAAATGAAGACAAAATTTAAACTTTTGTCTTGTATAATTCCATATTGATGAATAATGGTATGGACTTTGCCATAAATTATTGCTCAACATATTCTTATTTTTTCGTTTCTAGTAATTTGGTTTATGTAATTTTCTATATTTAGTTGTACTTTAGGCTGTACCTGTTATTTCCTAGGTGTATATACAGAAAGACAGAAAATTGATCACAGGAACAGAACACACTCTGGATTTTCTTCTGATGTGCAGACTACACTGATTGAAGTATTGAATCCTTTTGCAGCACCACCTTCCTGTAAGTAGGCTCAATCAGTGTGAAACATATTGTATAAAATTTTGTTTGGTTTCTATGTAATTCAGTATTCTACAAGGCAAATGGCTAATTTAGTATTCTCCAGAGGAACAGTGACATATATTTATATGCAGACATAAGAAAGAACAATGTGAAGGCTTAAAGCATGTTCTGATGTTCCTCTGCCGTCTTTTCTGAAATTCAGGTTGAGAAAGGAAAATCATGAGTCACAGGCAATATTAGCCAGGTTTTGGAAATGGTAGCTCTGTACACTATAGAAGATGTAACAATGAATTTGTAAGGCAAGAAAAGCAAGAAAGAGAATTGTAACATGAAGGGATTGTAAGGGTATCTGTTTTTACTGTGTTCTTTTCATCTTCTCTTTGTGTCACTTAGATAACAACTAGTCATAGT
This sequence comes from Atrichornis clamosus, assembly GCA_013400975.1. Classification (NCBI taxonomy): domain Eukaryota; kingdom Metazoa; phylum Chordata; class Aves; order Passeriformes; family Menuridae; genus Atrichornis; species Atrichornis clamosus. The sequence continues at coordinate 34,941 of WBMZ01005996.1, forward strand.
GTCTTCCAGCTAGAGATACACAGTATGAACACTCTCAGACATAGCGTAAACATTTTCCATAGCTATTCTTGATTATGTGCCTCACAGTTAATACCAAGGGACACAGAAAGGTAGTCCTGAAATGAGTGACAGTCTAAGAATATGTTGTGATTAGCAAATATTGAATATTATTTTAAATTGGATTTTATCACACTACTACAAGCTGAGATATAAATTTCCTTATTGTTGCAGTAATGAATGGATATTTTGAGATATTTTGAATTCATGAAGCATCCAGGTTTATAAATTAAGGCCTTTTATTCTCAACAGGTATTTGGCATGACAAACTAGTTTTCTGAATTCAGAGTTATAAATTTCATGTACAAAGTAACACCATGGAAATATTGTGATTTATTAAGATAAAGGAAAAAAAAAAAGTTGTATTGGCTTATTTGATATGCTGTCATTTTATATGGTTGAAGTGTGTAAATATGTGAATTCTCCCAGATGATAAAAACACATTGATTAGGGAATTATATACCTATATTTTTCAGATGTTAGACTCCTTGAAACTCAGATGTTGATGCTGACGGGAATATTCAGTGTAAAAGAACTAAAATATGGGTTCAAAATGATGAAATAAAATTTTTATTGTATTAAGCATTTAACGAGCCAGGGTCAAATATATGTGTCATTTGTGCATTTTATTTTCTCTCATATATGCAAATATATTTGCATCTACTGACAGCTCTTGAATATACAGTAGTATAGTAAGTTGTTTGGTTTGGTTTTTCACTTAAAGTTGACTTTTTTTTGCAAGAATCTAGGGAATGTCACTTGCCATCTGCTGCTTAAATCTCTACATCTCTACTGCATTGAATGGATAGGCTTTTTAGCCTGGTTTCATTATTTGGAAATAGGAAGTGATGCTTATGAGATAAGGCAGTGTAAGGTTACATTGATACTCATTTGTTTATCTGCACTCATTACATTTGAACCTTCTGTAAGGAGTGGCATTTGGAAAGAGGGAAAGGTCTTGATACGTTTTTAAAACTTGTGTGGAAATGAATGTCTGCGCTGAGGGGAGGGAGTTGTGTGCTAGCTGACTGACTATAGTGTAAGTTTAAACCATATTAGATGGTGGAATAAAATATTATAGTTATCTCTGTTATGGCAGAAACTTCAGTCGAAGCTCAACACTTTCTTACGTCTTGAAAACATTCAACTGTAAATTGCAGATTTGACAGAAACAAGGTGTCATAAGATTTTTCATAAATTTTGTGAAAATTCTTGATTCCAATGACTACCATGAGCAGTTTGTAAAACTTTTCAGCTTGTAATAGTTGAAACCCAATGCCCCCAGGGTAATGCTGATAAACCTATAGACACAGGGAGATGCAACTGGGGGAGTTGAACTCCATATAATGCCTGGGTACAGTCAAATGAATGAAGCGTTTGTCTCTTGTTCTCAGCTTTATGGTTGGTGTTTTAGGTAAGTTTGTAATACTTCAGCGTGCTTTTAATGGAAGAATTGTTTTTCAGTGCTAAGCATTTGTGTATAAAATAATTGAAGTACGTACAATAAACCATAGTTCAATTTACTTGAACATGTAAATTGGCTCTTTTATGAGTCACTCTTGCATGACTGGTACAACAGTATTCCACATGATAATTTAGGAAGTATATAGTAATTGACATATAATAATATTGAAATACACTGCCCAATACATTTATTTCTTGGACAAAAACTGATCAATTTTAATTTGTCAAATTCTATACTGCTTTCTCATGGAAGTGAAGTATATTTATTAAAACAGCAATGACTGTGAAGTCTAGTGTGGTAAAATTTGATAATTTCTTTTGTCAAAGAAGAAAATCATGAGATTAACTCGAGAGTAATTGTTAAATTTAAGTGCAAGGTAGGGGGAACACAAAAAAGGCTTTATGATGAGTTTTTGTCAATCTGTATAATTTTTCAGTTAAGCAGTCATAAATCAAGGAATATTGTATTTTTTGAGGCTCATTAAAGAGACATTATACATTAGAATAGTGAGACAGTCAGCATAATGAAATGATGAATGCCTATAACTATCTGTATGTAAATGATGTGAGACAGATTTGCTGGTGCTACAGAGGACAATAGCAATCTATTTGACAGTTCCCTGTAGGTGCTACTTCTGGATACAACTGACAGATGTTAAATGTAAACCTCTTCAACAGCAAGCACTTATTAGCACTCAGTGGGGAAAAAATGGCAATATAGAATAAGACAAATAGCAGATAATGCCATTTAAATAACTTTGTTCTTACAAAGCTTTATTGCCAATATGTTAAAGTCTGGAAGGTTGGGGTTTTGTTTGTTTTTTATTGACGAAGACTAGGTAGGTAAGAGAACATTTTGGAATTTAGAAAATTGTAATTTGAAACATTTAAGAAAACTCACTCGGTATTATAACTTGATGGAAAATATATGTACATACCCTTTCATCAACACACTGCTTTTGAAATGTTTTTTGGTAAATATTTGTTGAATCATTATTATCTGTGATTAATGTCTGTGTGTGTTTGCTGACTTCATCAAATTAGTTTTAATTGTTGTTTCCTTTTTTTTTCTCCTTCCATGATAAAATAGAAAACTCTAGCCTTTCAAATTTGTAATTTTAATGGAAAAAGACCAGAAGTAGTTAATGAAACCTGGATAGCAACAGCAAATACTTTTTAGGATATTTTACTATTTTATTTCTAGGCTATTTGTCTCAGTCCTAGCCTGAGATGCTACTCCTAGTAGTATAAAATATTAATCTGTGTGAGATTCACAATAATACAACTCTTCAACAGAAATCAGCATTAAAGTAGTTCAGGAAACTATCAAAACCACTTGATTTATTTCTAATCCTACTTTGTAATAGATTAGGTTAGGGATTTATATTTCTTTAAAGTATGAATCTAGGCACATGAATTGATTTTTCAAATTGTCAAAGCTTACTTTAAAGCTTTTTATTTTTTGAGATAGCCTGTCCCTAATGATTTTTTTTTTCTATCTGCCAGCCAAGCTGCTGTTGAAAGGGTAGAGATTAAGGCAACGCTTAAGAGTGATGCAATGTCTACATGTTTAGATTCCGTATTGCTTTATGTCTTTTAGTATTATGAAATCTCTGACACTGTGTGTGCTTTTTCTTTGTTATCTTTCGTCAACTGTTTAATGCTACCTTGTGTTGCTTACACTAAATCTCTTCAGAATTTAGTGTTTCACTGCACCACTGCAGATTTGTAATCCCCTTTCATGGTGTTAAATTATCAGCCACATATGCACTGTGTCTAACTTAGTGGATATATTTATTGTTCCCTGGCTACTGTGCTTGCTAATTTGTTTCTTTATTGCTTTGCCTTGAATTAGGGAATAATCACCCTCTCTCCCCTGAATTCTTAAAGGAATAGCTAAAGTTTATTCCCTTGTACTCGCAAATCAAATCAAGGTGATTTTCTTCATGTAGATAGATCCTGGTGTATGTTCATGTAGAACAGCTGAGGTTCAAGAATGTAGAATGTGGGTATCATCACAGTGGGGAAGGGAGAGTAAATACATTTAATGAGAGAATTTAAGCAATAATACATGACCGTAACAGAGTTCTCATATAGCCAGACTTTGGAAGTAAGGAGCAGCTCATAAGTCTAGGAAATGTGTTATGATCCTATTAACCTATGTTCATTAAATGATGATGGACTTAAAACTATTGCTGAATTTTATCTCCTTCCCTTTGAAACACAGTAGAGTTGCAAAGAAGAGGTACTCCTTACATTAGGTAGAAGAGCTTTCTGTGCATTTCCTGTCTTAAGATTTGTTTCTGTTCCTTTTCTTCCTCTTCTGTTCGCAACTGTGCTATAATCCCTCTTACATTAAATGCCACAAAACTGTCTTGCTTTTTGGGTTGAGCTAATCCCTGAAACATTTTGAAGACAGTGAAAACATCTAATGTGTACCTTTACATAACAGATAACAAAATGAGGCCGTGTGCTATATCTTAAAAAAACCTCCAAAGCGCCAGCAATATATGTTCTATAGAAACCTTCTAAAATTATGTCTCTTTTGAACATTTTATACCCCAAATGTAAAAACCAAACCAGGCCTTTTTCATTCAACCCTTTAGAACTTCCATGATGCCAAACAAAGTAATTTGGATCAGCAATTACTGCATCTGGAATTAAATTCTCTCTGTTCCTTTGAGGTTGGTTCTATATAATCTAGTATATTCCTATATGATGCTTTGTAAATCACTAGAAATGAGTCGTTTACTGGTGTTTCTGGTGGCTGCACTTATTTGGTGAGTCAAGGCTTGCAAGTTATTTGCTAGTTTTAAGAATATGCTTAGTATGCATATATGATTATAGACTGTATATAAATATAGTGCCTAAACATACACAAAGTATACACAGTGAGTCTTGTAAATATACACTAAATATGCACTATATAAATAAGTATTTAATACTTTTTTTTTTTTTGGAAAACAGCTACTGGGTAATAATGCACAGTATAATGTAATTGCTTCCAGCACTTTGAAAAAATTGCTTTAAAATGTCTCACCAAACTTTTTTAGTTAATAAGAAAGCATACTGAAACTTCAGTGTGTCATTGTCTCATTACTTCTGTTTAGGGTAAAATAAATAATAAGTTTAGTACAATGACATCTGTGTAAACTGCTGAAGAATTACACATTTTTCTTTAAATATTATGTCAAATCACCAAGGGAAATCCATACTAATGAAAACTAAATCTAAAATACATATATATGTTATGTTGAGAGTTTTATTGCACTGTCATTGCATTTTAAAATCAATTTACTTCTCAGTTGTACTACAGTGCTTGAATAATTTTTGACTAAGCTTAACATTAGATATCACTAGCATTATTTCTTTATATATCAGTTAAATTGTACTGGTAATCTACAAATAGAATTATAATTTTAAGTCTAATGCTTTTGTCAGTTATATTAATCTAAATTTATTACCTTACTAATTGCAAAAGAATTGAAATCTCTTGAATATTTTTTCTCTTTTGCCCAAAGAAATCCCCTTGCAGAGTGTAATAAAGGAGTGCTATGATGCTCGCCCAACTATTTCAGCTATTTTTTTCTTTAGAATTGAATACTATGTTTAAATGATATTGAATGACAGTTGTATGAGCTGAGTTCTGCTGTGTAAGTATGCCAGGATAGTACAAAATTAAAATATAAACCCTTGATATAATAATGTTTTATAAATACCTATTTCAAGTAATCAAACATTAAAACAGTGTTAATTTGTGATTGATTCTAGTGGTAATATTTTTGCACAAATAATATTTTGGGTTAACTGAACTTCTGCAAGCAAAATGCTTGTGGATTTGTCAAACAAAAATCAAAAAAGTCTTATGAGCCCATGCCAGGAGGCTTGGCCTCTCCAGCTTTTACAGAAAACATTTGGAATTTTACTTATAAAAGGGCATTCTGACTGCACCAAAAAGTCATTCTTCACAAATGGTGTCAAAATAAAGAATATTAGTGCTTATCTGGGAAAAGTATAAGGGAAAGGAAAGCATATATTTAGGCAGCCTGCTACATTGGATAACTTTTGTTTATTTGTTTGTATTAAATATTGCTAAAGTCCACACATACAGATCTATGTATGGATAAGCTCACACATAATGTCTTTGCTGGGGTTTTAAAATCTAGGGGTTTGGATTAGATTGAAAAAACCCACAAACATATTCAGCAAAAGATCCCAGTCGTGCAATGCTATCCAGCTAAAGCAAGGCCTAAAATTTACATATCTGAAACACAGAATCACAGAATATCCTGAGTTGGAAGGGACCCACAAGGATCATTGAGTCCAACTCTTAAGTGAATGGCCCACACAGGGACCAAACCCACAACCTTGGTGTTATCAGCACCGTGCTCTAGTTTTCCTTGAATAGAGAACTGGAAACTGTTCTTCAGTCCTTCCAACATAGAAGCGTAGTTTTATGGTAACAATGAAGGGACACTAATAAGGATTGTTTGCTTCACTGATGCTTTCAATATTTGATAGCCCAGCAGCAGGAGCCACTGTGTTATCATTGCCTCACATTTGTCAGTCTGTACTTTGTCTTTTTAATAGTGAGGACACAGTTTTAGAACTTCATTGCTAAGAGATGACAGTTAAGGCAAGACTATAGAAAATATGCATATGGAAACGAGTGATAGTTTTATCCTAAGACTTTTCAAGATTTCAAGAATAAAGTGTATTTATAAGCAGTCTCAAAGGAGTCTTTTGTTTTTCTGTTTCAAGATGTAGAAGAATTTTTAGCATAAATATTAAGTAGAAGGACATAAAGTTTTATGACTGGTACTGAAAATATTGTGGACTGAGCAATTGGATTGCAACATATCCTAGATTTCCCTTTTAGCCATTGTAAAATTTTGACATTCATAACTGAGACTGAAGGTGAAGAATTGTGGGGAAGATAAGAACTAAAATTGTAACTAAGTAAAAAAACCCAGTAGAATACAATAAACAATGGGGAGAGGATGACTTTGGACACCAGCGAAGAGGATGAGATGAAAGGATACTTGAAACGGAGAAAGATAATGAGAACTTTCTTTCCCATCTTAATTTTAGACACTGCCATAACCTGAGGCAAACTGTTTGACATGGCAAAGCAGAAGCAATTATCTGTTTTACTGAAGCGATTTTCACCTGAAAGGGATGGAAATTAGAAAATTAAAAGATGAAAAAAAGTGTTGTAGGAATACTGTACTAGTGAGTAGTAAATCCAGATGAGATGCATCATTTGGTAGTAGCAAAGCAAACATAAATATCAGTTATCTAAAAGTGTCTTCAAATATAATTAAATATATAGATGTATATACTTTGAGTCCTTTTATATGTATCTCTATATGCAACCATTTTTGTAGCTTGGTATGCACACATCATTAGTAACTAAGTTTTATTACCTACCTTCATTTTCTGGTGAATTTTAATCAAATTTTTCACTTCACAATTGCATTGTATCATTATATTTGAGCGATAAACCTGTAATAGTGCCATTGCAGCGTAAGTGCTTGCACAGAAGCCTAGAATACCTCATGTTTTCCCCCTCTTACCAGCTGCACCAGAGCAAGCTAGATTTAATAAATACATAGTGGTTTAGTTTTTTGAAATTAATATGAGAGGTGGGCAAGAAGGACAAAAAAAAGAGTTTAGATTAAAATAAAAATTAGAACATTTTAATTTCTGAAATGAGTAAAATTAGTGCTTTTCTACTGGTTGCAACATGAAAGAGATTGCATAAACTCTCTAAGGAAAAATAGCTTTAGATTCACAAGAGTCTGGAGTGGGTGTTTTACCTGATCTCTCTGATAGCCATTTTATTTTTAGTAGATACATTTCTGTAGTAATTTACTTTAAAAAAAACCAGACTTCTCTCTTAATCTGAGAGGATTTGAGTCTATATTTTAACTAAGAGTAACTGTGAAACTGCATTTTTTTTCTGCTTTTCCTATTAAGCTGTCTTTATCTCAACCCATGAGTTCTGCAGCTTGTACCCCTCCGATTCGCCCCGCCGATCCTGCTGGTGGGGGGTGAGTGAGTCCTGTGCAGTACTTGGCTGCTGGCTGGGGTGAAACCACCACAGGGGGGAAAAGGCAGCTAACAGGACTAGCATTTTCATAACTGACCTTAAGAGAGAACTTATTTTTTAGCTGAGGTGGAAACATATATTGTGTGAAAGAGGCAAGATTATAATAAGGAACAACTTGAAGTTTATAGAGTAAACAAACATACAGAAGCTGTTAAGACAATGGTGTTTTCCAAAAGTTAAACTGGATAAGGTGGTGGGTTTTTTTAGTGGGCTCTAAGTTAAACAGTAATATAAATTTTCTATTGTATATAGACAAGTTTGAGTGTCTCTATAGATTTAAAATAAAGATCTCTGTATTGAGATTTGTTTTGTGAGTAGGAAATAACAAAATCATGCAAGAAAATATTGAGGTAGTGAGTTGTATTACTGTTAACATAACAAATAAAAGCAAGACTAACACAACCACACAAGCATCTGTATTTGTTTTGATTTCTTGAAGATAAAATTTTTGGAAGTTAATTATTCAAGATCTGACATTAAATAAAAAAATCTTTGTTGCTTTTTTCTCCATAAGTGCCTGCGATCTTCATGAAACTTAGCTACAGTCCCACAAACATGTAGAGACATGGAAACTATGAATATTTCTGATTTTGTTTTGGATTATAATTGTTTTTTATAGACTACTTTGATATCTCTGACATTGTACATCTTTTCAAGCAATTCTTTTCAGTTTATAGCAGCAAGATGGAAGCTGTCATCTTATGTTAATGCTAAGGTTTTTAATAAAGGTTTTTAATAAAGGAGCTAAAAAATCCTTTTGCATAGTCCTGCATGTCTCACTAGAAGGATAATTATTATATTCACATGACTTTCTGGTGGTCTCAGTAAGGATAAACACATGCACACACATATATATGTATGCATGCACTGACATATGACAGTGTGGATATGAAGACATGCACATGGAGACACCATTTCAGTCATGTTTTTCATTTAGAAGGTAAAGGGGACACGAATACAAAAACACTGTTACATCTCCAGCTAATAATGACATTACTGGTGGAATAATATTTGTCTTGTATTCAATTGGATTTTGTTTTATTTTGTTTTTTATTTTACTGCATTTTATACCACATCTAATTAAAATCTGATTTAATTAGAACCTGTTCACTTGAAAATGTATATCAAACTGATTTATATATACCTGATTATGTAACAGTTCTTAGAATTCAATAGAACTGTTCTCTTGAACAGCAGTCAAATCACAGAGGTATATAACATACTTGCTCAGGGAGATACGAATACAACTACTCTCTACATTTGCCTTAGCACACCAATAAAGTTCTGATAAATTCTGTTAATTTACAACGGTGTGTTTTAAGAGTCCGATCTATGTTACTTTTATTGCTTTCTCTTGATCACTACACTTGAAAAAACTGATCTTGAAGTCCCTGCCAAAATTAACTATTTATAGACAGTGGTTTCTTAGTTCTTCAAAACTACTTTTCTGCTCTCTTTGTCCTGCACCTTGAATTTTTGATATTTTCCATAGCTTTGAAAGATTTAAATTTCTAAAGTGTTAATTATTAAAATGACTCCAAATGCTACATATTTTAAATTGTAACAGAAAACTTCAAACAAATGCAGAATCTTTGAACAGTTACCAAATTTATTTAAATATAAAAAATTCACTGCAGTTGCACTGCAGAATTCTTTGGCTAGTGATGATCTACCAAAATCTAGCTTTCTTTTCTGCTTGATGATTGTCTGGGCAGGGGAATGGACCAAATTAATTACTAAGATTCCCTCCAGACCTATTTTCTATGGTTCATTTTTCATGTTCTTTTCAGGTAATAATATAACCGTTAAGTTTCAGATTTTTGCAACCTAGTGGTACTTTCTGATTATAAAATTGGTTAAATTTAATAGAGACGGATCAAGATTTACATTTTATTATTGAATAAAAGCTGTTTTAATGAAATTTACTTTATTTGATATATATTATTTCACATATTATATTCATCAAATCAAAAGTAACAAGTCTTTAAGGTCCTATTGAAAGTCCAGAAACAGGACTTTTTGTCTCAATGGTTTGGAAATGTTAGTAAACTGAAGAGGAATAGGATTAGAATGTTTATAAGGGGTAAGCAGGTGCTAAGATTTTACTGGCAGTAGTTAATTTCATGGTTTAGCAATTGTATTCAAACACCACTTACTCAAATATTTTCAACAATTTCTTTTGCTTTGAGATTTAATTGGAGGTTAATAATAAGTGTTATCTCTCCAATTGCCAGCATTCATTATTAATCAGGTAACACAGATGCAACTTTTGAAAGTAGGAGATTGGAAGAACTGTGTATAATTTTAACTTACATGTAATAGATTTCTACTCCTTTACTGTATTTGAGAGATTTTACATTTTTTCTTCCTCATATTTTGTCAAAATAAGTCAAACACAACCTTGCCCACACTCAGAACTCTACAGAATGTTAACAGAAAAAATCTGAAAACCCTATGCTTGTAACCCTTAGAAAATTTCAGGTAAAAAGGGTGGTTATCAACTATTTACAGCGATTCCTTTTCGACATAAATCAACCCTGTTCTAAAATGTGGTCAGATGATATGCAGAGTGTATACTTAATTTTCTTGACATGTTAAGGATTCAGATTCATCAAAAACCCCACAGCATGTTGGAATCAAAGTTTTAGAAATTAATCACCAGGCAGAATATTTTAGTATACAAAACCAAAAGTGTGGTAGTAGTAGTTGTTGACCTATTGGTTTTTGTTTGCTTGCAAATTATAAGGGTAAAATCAAACTGTGTTTACCAGATACACATTTTTATTTTTTCATGAGCTGAAATTTCAAGTTTGTTTTCTTTTTTGAGCTTTTCAAATACTTCCTTTCTATTTTCTTCCTAAAATTAAATTTTCTTTGAAAGAAGAGTTTAAATTAAGAAACAACCCTAGATGTCTTCATTTACATGTTGCAAATAATTGATTAGTAAAAATAAGATTTCAGATACTTTGAGAATGGGATACCAAATGAATTAGATTACAAATGTTAGCACAATTTCATAAAATAAAATTTTTCATTATGTTCTAACACTAACCTTGAAGACCCGGTGGGCTGCAATATGTTATGCTTTCTAACCTGACAAGGTTAAACCAAGGAGTCTACTCTTTCGAGAGAGTTGGAAGTGCCTCAAGAATTAAGCAGGAATAAAGAGAAAAATAAATGCTTGGTATAGACCAAGAAGTTTGTCCTTTTCAAAGACTTTCCTTGCAAGTACTTATATTGAAAAAGTTGAATTTTCTAATTTTTGCAAGCAACATGCATTAAAATATTTGTTTGGGACATGAGTCATTGCAGTGATGATGCAAATTAATTTAATAGAACATACAGTAGCTGGAAGAGACAGTAGTTAAAGTCAGTCCTAACTACTGCTGTTTCATTACAAAGAACCCAGATATTCCTAACTGCAGAGTTAGGATCATCATGACAATTTTGAACCTGTATGCTGATGGTTAACTACCACCTGCAGGAAAGGTTGTTACCAGCGTTGTTATTTATAGACTTTCCTACAACCGGTATTTTATTTCTGATGATGTGGTGCTTACAAGTCAAATTTTGGGGCCCATCCATGATGACATGTTCAGGCAATAAGGGACAACAAAATACAGTGCATTACCCTCCCTGAGAAATTCAACACATGTCCTTAAACCCTGCCCATCTTCTAAAGGGAGCTCCTGTTACCTGATTGCTCAGACTCCATTTTCTAGTTGAAATATATCATGTCTCCATGTGTGTATATAAGATTAGGTAATTCTCTCTTTAGGGAACTTCTTCCAGCACAATGGAGTCTTGTGATCTTCTCAGTGTACCCTAGGAGGAAATGCAGGTTTAATGACAAGCAATTCCATCTTCAGGCTGTTCTTCATTATCTGTCACTTTCTTGTCACTTCATATTAAATGATGACAGTTTACGTGCAGTGCTGTTACTATTTCTGAACGAGTTTCTTGGAGAGCATGTTTGATATTTGAATAATCAAAGAAAAATTCTGCAGCACCTTTTTCCTACGAGTTTGTGTGACTTTCATGTGAGATGACCCAGTCTTTGATACTGTGTCCGATCAAAAAATGTCATTCTTTTGAACTTTTGAGATGAAAAAGGGAATTTTTTTCTTATTTATTTATCTTTAGTAACCATTTGGTATGCTTGTTTACAAGTTGATAGTTCCGAGTAGAGAAATGTGAGATGTTTATAACTTTTTATCTATACTATTTGGGTTTAATTAAATGAGAGGCAAAAGAGCAGAATCCTCGTAGCTTAAAACTAGTCCTATTATTCTGTGTATGCCATTTTAATCATGGAAAGCACATTGTAATTACATGTGATCTATATGTGTATAGGCAGTTTGTATAATTTTATGTCTTCCTGGTTTTCACAGGCAGGATGAGAAATACAATTCTAAAACCCAGACTCTGTTCCTTAAAATGTAGAACCATAGTAGACCTCAGTATATGTAACTAATTAGGAGATTAGCTAGTAAAGGATCTTTCAGATATGCTGGCTGGCCTACATTCATCTTCACTTTACCTCACTTGCTTGATTAGAGGGGTTGAAGTCTCTCATCTTGTCTCTAAAGAAGTTGTTTATATGTCTCTTGTTCTTCTCACAATTGTAAGTTTTAGTGTAATTTGAGCTTTATCATGTGCATTTTACTGGGATCATGCATTTTTGTATTTCCTACCACTATAATTCTACAATCTTAAAATAAAATACAACTAAATATAAGCCAATGTGAATTAATCCTGCATCATCCAGCTATTGAACAGGTAGCACGTCTGGCTAAGATAGAAGCAGATATTACTCTATTTGGAATGTATTTGGAATTATAAATCTTGTGATGTGGAGGCTTAAAGAGTGAAAGGTAGAATTCCTGTTGTTGACCATCAAAATTCCTTTTGTAGGGAGAGGGAGATTTGCTGACAGTTTTCACATTCTGGTTATACACCTGCTGCCAACACTCTTTGCCTCTCTGAACACGGCAGTTTACAATGTTGTTTATAGTACGACCAAGAGTTATGAGCTCTGAACAGCAACAACCCCCACTGACCATGTAGCTGTAGAGCTTTCCTGCTCATTCTCAGGAAGAATGTACGCTTTCCCTGCCATTTAGAGGCAGGGTAGGATTTTATATTCCATGTTTCAGCATGTAGCAGTTACTCTTCACCTGGTTGGGCAACACCACCTCTCCTGAGATTCAGACAGCAATTCAATCCCTACTTTATTAATCAAAGAATGTATTTCTAATGTACCCTTAGTTAGCTGAGTGAGCTATATTCAGAAAATATCTGGATTAATTTCAAGAAATTAAATTCAAGAAAGTTTAAAGGTAGCTGGCATGTCTCCATATTACTTACAGAGTATATGTATGTGTACATATGCTTTTAGTTACCCAAGATAATGAAGAAGTAGAAGGGTTGACAATGCATTTCTATTGTAGTGCCATGAAAGTTGTTCAGAGATAATACTCTGCAAAATTTGAGAAATGCAGTTTGGAGCAGAAAATATTACAGATACACTGAATGTATATATTCTGTACTTCGGTAGGATAACAATACTGCATGGTGAACATTGCAAGATACTAAAACAACTGTTACTGAGACTGTATATATATATATATATATATATATGTATATACACACACATGTATACTATTATTTTGTATTTAGTCTTTCAAATAAAATGAGTTTTCTAGTGCACTGAAATGTCTACGTAGTAAACCAACAGCACCAAGGAGACAATAATAAATGCCTCCCAAAAATGCAAAACATGAAAGGAAAGGTCCTGAGTCAGTTGACAGATTAATGCATTTATAAATTATGTACATATACTAGTTTATAAAGCTGTTACAAATACATGTTATATTAAAAAAAAAAAACCATACAGAGAATACCTGAAATTTGCATAATGGTCCAGATTTTTATCTGTAGTAATTCCAATTCAGTCTAGAATTCCTTTTGCTTTTTTTTTACCAGAACATTGGATTTTGTAATGATTAATGAGGTTCTGATTTAAAAGTAATTTTTTAAAGTAGGAAAGACCTGTAGCTCCAAGGATAAACAGCAAAGAACAATAATAATGAGGTAATCCAAAGCTTAGCTAGCTAATAATCTGTTGCCATAAATTTTTAAAAGAAGTATCCATCATCCTCAAGTATTAATGTGAACTAATCTATTTGAAATCTCAGTGGATATTTATATTTCGTCATAATTTTCTGAAGTTTGGTATATCTCACAATATTTTAATAGTGTTCTAGGGTATTTTTAGTTGATCTGAGTAAACTAACAGAATCAACATATGTCCTGATGTCATTTTCCTAAATATCTAGTTCTAACCAAATACTTGCTTTAGTCATATAGAAGTATGATACATTTAAGTATCATCTTTCTCAGTTTTAAATACTTGCACTTGCTGAGAGTGGGTTGAGGTTGGAACAGACCTCTTGAGGTCTTCTGAATCAACGCCCCTGTTCAAGCAAAGCACATAGAGCAGATTGCCCAGGGCTGTGGCCGGAAAACTTTTGAATATCTCCAAGGAGAGAGACTCCACAGCCTCTGTGGGCAGCCTGTGCCCATGCCCAATAACCCTCAGAGTGCAGAGGAGTTTGCAGTTATTCAGAGGGACTCCGCTGTGTTTCAGTTTGTGCCCTTTGTCTCTCATCGCTGAGCACCACTGAGAAGAGACTGCTTCTGTCCTCTTTGCACCCTGCCTTCAGGCATTTATATATATGTTGAGTCTTCTGATCTTTCTTTTGCATTATACAGTGCTGTGTATTCTAGAATATATTGGCAAATTTCTGGTCACAAAGAACATGGGAAAGCTCTATCTAACTGTAATATTGAATTGTTCTTAGCATTGTTACAAGTGCTTTCTTGGCTTAACATGTTTCAGATGATTTCGCCCATGATATTAAAATTGAGGGGTTTATGCTCAAATAATCAATGACAAGTATTAATTGTCTAAGTTTAATTAGTCATAACAGACTTCTAAATCACTCCTATAATGTTGAAAGACCTACTATGCCACTCTGTTTTTTAAATACTTTCTAAAATATATAGGAAACACATTTGAATTTAAAAGAGGTTTGGTTAATAATTCATTTCCAAATATATTTTAAAACTATCAAGGTAATTTAATTTTCTCATAACAATTCATTTAAATTTAGTACATGAATCAGGTGTTATTTGTGGTTCTGTTGTTTTGGCTTTTTGTTATCTCTTTATCACACTGGCTCAAGAATTTAGATGCTTCAGAGACTGCTGAAAATTCTAATCTTGCTGCAGTCCTTTCAGACATTTTGTCAAGGTCAAAATTTCATCCAAGCCAAGGTGATTGATCAGGTCTGTATACTGAATAAATACCATATGACAATGAAGTAACTGGCATGATAAGGAGTTGCACTTGATTACCTGGTGTTGACGACCATCCTCAGTTCACAGGTGAGTGGAAAAGCAGCCATCAACAGGAGAGAAAGGGGTAGCCCGAGCTCATCCACTTTGACTTATATCAAAAAGGTCAAATGGATCTGTTTTTATAACCCTTCAAAAAATATGTAACCCCAGAATTTTTAGCCTCATTTTTAAGGAAGCAGGGTTTAACGAATAGTTTTCCTATTCCATCTAGTAATTTTGGAACCTATTCAAAAATATGTCACAATGAAACGGAAGTCTTAAAGTTGTTATATTCCCTTAGGTTTCAGAAAGTTAATGGCTGAGTAGAAAGATTGGCCAGACATCTGAATTTGACATTCACACTACCTGCAGTACAGTTTTACTTCAGTTTGGGCTGAATATCTGGTAGCACTTGGAATGCATTTAGTGCTTTTCTCCACCACACTTCCTGGTTTAATTTCATCCTGAAGGATTTGTGTGCACCAAGACTTTTCTGTCAAGGAAGGCAAAGCATAAGAAGGTAACTGTGATAAGGAGCCAAATTCAAAAATGCACTCCCAATCAAAATTAAAATGCCAGTGTGGATGCATGTTAAATGTTTTAGATAACTGTGAGGCAATTTATTTGTGTGTATGAGATACTGAAGGCTTGGAATATAGTGAGATGTGAGTCACGAGCAGTAAAAACAGATTCATGGGTAGCAGAAAGTCAGGGAGGATCCCTGAGTATTTTGTGCACAATCTGAAGGAAAGGAAAGAGTACTAAAAAACAAGGAAAGGATGCTTGGAACATGGGTGCCCATAGAGTGAACTGTACACAGGGCAGTCTCTCAGACAGTTTGTAGTCACTTTGGCCCGTTTCAGTCATGCTTACTTCCTGCTACGCTGAATGTCTGTGGTTTTATTTTTTATATATGTTCATTCTGTCTGTCAGTGGTCTGTCATCTGTTATGGTCAGACAGATTCCTCAATCTCCTTATTGCCATGAAGAAGATAAAACTTGAATATGGCCTTTCTTTCTTGTTAGTGTGAACACTCTGTGGCAGCTGCACCATACAGAAGAAATACTAATTGCAGAAGTTCTTTCCTGGTTTTAGTTATAGACATAGTTTGAAAAACTTGCACATTTTATTTTGGAAAATACTGGTGAAATTGAACTGTAGGTATTATATTGATTCTGCCTGTAACATGCAGTAAATCTAAGTTGTCCTAGTTAACACTCTGTAAGAAAGAAAGGAAAAATCTGCTTTTAATAAATTAATAGATGTTTCATGATGTTAATTACTTGTGTATGTTCAAATTCCACTAATATTTATGTTAATTGTATATTCCTTCAGGGATTCCAAGGCAATGTCAAACAGCAGCATTAGTAAAGTAGCAAATTAATTATATTTTGCTTTAAGTTTTAAACTTTTTGTACTATGATTAAATGATTTCTAAACATTTTGACCTGTCTGTCCTGCTTTTGTTGATTCTAAATGTGCAATGTGTGGTGGCCTATTTATGTAGATTCCTAGCTATGTTTGTTTAGAAATAGAGGTATAAATGAGTACATATACTATCAGTTTTTGTGTAAGAAGCAATTTCTAATACATGTTTTAAGTTCGTCAGATAAAGCCTGTGACTTTCTGAACCTGTAAATTTCTTGTCATTGTGGGTTTAGTTATTACTGGAGGCATAATTTTGTTGATTTGTTAGTGGCAGTGACTATTGCTCCTGAGTTAAAGTACGGATTTTAGGATACTTGAATACTAGGTGAATGCTCAGTTTTTGACCCAGTATTGAATTATTGTCAAGATCCAATAATCCAGTCGTGATCTTTTGCAGCCATGGTGACTTATATATCTCATTCTATCATGTCACATCACAACATTCTTTTTTAAAGTGATATGATTCTCTTTCCTTTTTTTCTTTCCCCAAAGAGTTGTGAGTAGTTTTTGAAACACGTTCAACACAGATTTTCCTGTTCATTTATTCATGCAATATGTTTCCATGGAGACTGTGCTGATTTCCGCTGCAGTTCCAGACAGTCATTTATCTGTAGATCAACAACTCAAATCAACTTTTCTGCATGTTGTGACAGTCCTAAGGCGATTAGTTCGCAGGCTATATCCAAAGTTTTTTCCATGTTTGCATTTTCACATACAGGCATAGTATGGTTCTCCTTGAAGAAAAGCAGAAAATCACCAGTTAGGTCTTATGGATTTAGACATTTGATTTGTGTGCAGTTACACATAGATCAGTGTTAAGGAGTGTTGGAGTATATCTGATGAATAATCCTGATCCCATGTTGGCACAGAGGCCTGAGGGTGTACCATTTTCTTTCCCTTTCTTGATCTTTCCCTGACATGACAGCAAAAAGAAACCTGCAGCACTCCCAGCAGGTGCCCTGCCGTGGACCAAGATGGTGAAGTTTGCTGCAGACAGGACTTGGCCTGTGGCTGTGAGTGCAGTGCTTAAGAGCTTCATCAGAGATGACTCATGGCCCTCAGGGGAAGTGGGGAAAAAGTGAGCCACACTGCTCAGTCTTCTCAGGAACATATTGACCACATCCAATTACACCAGAGTTTATCAATATCATGCTTTCTAGCGTGTGCTGAGAATTTGTATTGCTTGACATAAGCCATGTGGAGGTTGTTTGAGGATATAGAGCTTGCAGAAGTAGCATTGGGGTATGCAGTGTGTTAGGAATGGGTGACTACTGATATGTTCAGAAAAATTATCTGACAGACACCCTCATATAGCTTAGATTAGGATCATAGGATTCCTGTGTGTTCAGTATAGTTCTGTAAACACCATGGAGGGATTTATGTTCGCTGTTTCATCAGTACATTTGGATATAGCTACATTTTGACTAATTTTTTATAACTATTGTCTATTACTAGTTAAGTATACATAAAATAGAACTGTGGCTGTAGTTTCAATTGAAATTTTTTAAAAAAGGATATTTCAGTAAAATTAAAGCTAGACATCAAAAGACTAAATACAGAACTGTAAAAGTTCAAGGAACTTAATCTGTTTGCGACTTATTTCTTTCAAATTTGCTGAAATTCAGCAGAGGGTAAAAAGGGATCTCTGGCAAAAGCCAGGGAGATACCCAGAGCAATCACACTCTCAAACTTTCCTAAGAAGCATAAAGTCAAAAAAAAGACAAAACTTTTTTGCTGGAGTTAGTAAATGAAGATATTTACCAAAAAAAATGTAATGGAAATTGCATGTTACAAAATGAAAAGGAAAGAATACTGGCTATGCAATTGTTTCTTACCAATTTATTGAATCTAAATATATGCAAGTTGGTGTTCTAGAACAACTCTATGATGCTCAGATTTTAATGAAATTCCTGTATACTACCAAGATACTACCAGGTAAAGGGTTGGGGTTTTTTCACTTAGGGGTTCTCTAACCTGCTTCATGATTGTGTTCAAGAATGCAGTTTCCAGGAGCTCTGGATGAGGATGTTATACCTTACAGAAAGCAAAAATAAAGCTTTAGGAAGAAGAGATTTATTAGCTTGCAGTATTTGAAAATAAAATTGGCACGTGTAGTAAATAAATAACAAGACATAAAGCTGAAGTGGTGTCTTTAAGCTTACATTTTTTTCCTCCAGATTTTCATAATGTGTTAATTACTTCTATGAATGTTATGCTAAGGCTACTTTGTACCATGAATAAAATACCATATTTTTATTTTCTTAAGCTCTCTCTAGTAAGCTTGGTTTGCAGATTTAGTTGGTTTCATCTATTGTTTTTCAGGCATTTTATAACTAAAATGTCTCAGGTTTTCTTTCCTTCCAATTTAATGCTTAAAGGAGGCTAGAAGGGTTTTGCCATCCATCTGTCTGTATAATTATACCATGATTTAAATTGCTTGGTAATAACAGTATTAGTAGTCTGCATTCCTTGAGGCACTGACGTAAAGCATAACCTGTCTTACTCATGTAAAATTGACCATATGTCATCATAATAGATGTCACATTTTCCTTATAGTCTTTGGGAAATTGGTTTGAAGAAAGTAGAAATATTTGTGTTGGCCTTAGTTTGTAAGATTTTAATGAATATTTGGTATAGAATACAAAGTATTTTAATCCTGTTTCAGATATTTGCTGTTTCTCTTAAAGCGTAATAATTAAATTCCATGCTTGATGGTTACAGTTTTTCACTTTCTTGCTAATTTCCTCCAGACTGGCAATAATCTTTGCACATGTTGAAATGTGACATTAAATATATTTTGGTACAAAATTGAAGGAACAAAACCTATTATTCATCAATATAACTGAGTTTTGATTTATATTACTAATTTTACTTTTAAAAGTAATTGGACAGTCATGAGCTATTCATAAAGGTGATTCCTGCCTCACTTTAACTCTGTGATGAAGATGAAGGTCCTGCTGAAAAGGATGGTCCTTCTTTTGTCATTAAAGCCTGAGAATATGAGATTATTATGTTATTCTAGACCTCTCCAGATGACCAAAAAACCAGGCCACAGTTTGCTTAACACTGTGTTCTGAGAGCCCTAAGTAGGAAAGATAGTTGGTAACACTAAATTGAAAATATATTTGAATCAGGACTGAACAATATTTTTTTCAAACTTACGTGTGTGATCTTAACAAAACTAAAAAGAATTTACTGTAAGAGTTCTAAATAATTATGCAGCTTAAATTAAGAAGCACTTGCAACCTTTATTTTTTAGCTTTTAATGGAAAACATATAGGTGATGTCATAAGGGAAGAATATTTCATATTTCCAAATACACACACATATATATATATATATATATATATAAAGAGTTTGGGGAATTGAAATATGATACTGAAGGGCTGTACATCCAATGGATTCTAATTTGTCGGATTCTAAACATTCAGATTTCTACATTCAGTTTTGTGGAAGAAGGCAATGATATTACAGATATATTGTATATTGGGATATATCAAATCAGTCAAAATATTGTGTCCAAGTTAACAATATACATGATAAATGGTTAATACTTGCAAGAATTTTCTATCTTGGCATTCTTTTTCATGAGGTTTGTAATGAAACTATATAATCAAGCATTTTTTCATATTTGTGGGTTAGACTAGTAGATTGCTGAAGTGCCTCAAAGGTAAGTACGGCAGTGTAGACAGATAGGCTGGTACGTGAGGTTAAGGTAGCTGACGTGCTGTAAATGCTGTGGTGGGTCAGTAGGAGGAGGGCATAGTGGCAGACTCTGTATTGTCCTCTTTTCATTTTTCTCGCCTTCTTCACATGAGCCGAAAGAGGAAGGTAAGAGTTCACAGTTCCCAAGCCACACGAGGTTCTATCCTCACAATTAGTGCCATCTTTGCCTTTTATTTATATATTTTTAACAAACCAAGTCTCAAAACACAATCGGTTTTTTTCTTAAGGAAATATTTTTAACAACAATATATTTTAGTGAGGGTTCTTTATATGTTGTCCTCAAGAGTTTTCCTGTTCTTGATGAATGTTTACTAAAATTCATGTGCTAGTTTTGAGGTTTAGTATAGAAAGCTCCAGGTTTGGGGGGTTTTTTTCTGGTTTTTTTTTTCATTAGGAAGAATAAACCAATTTTTTTCTTATTAAGTGTTAATGGAGAGGGGGGAAACAACAATGAAGACTTAAGCATAGTACTGTCAAGAATTTTAGAATTTAATTTTAAAATACTGCAGTGTGAGCAATGTAGTGCAAGACTAGAACTAATTCCCTGTGGGGGGATTTCATGCATGTGCTGTTGCTACTGGACAAAGTGAGACAAAATTCCAAATTTGTTTGCTGGAAGTGTTTAATTTTTTCCTCATAAAACCAAATCCAAACAAAGAAGACAAGGCCTAGTGACAGTTCATCCTGAAAATTCTTGCGGATGTCAAAGAGGTGGAAGATACATAGGGAGAAGAGAGTGAAGAATCAGTGATAAAGCTTTTTTATATCTGAGATATTGTGGTATCGGATTAGATGTTGCACCTGTGGCAACAAAATGAATATTATAAACTCACATGTCATTGAAAAAAAAATTACTGAATCATATTGAAAGTCACTTACTGACTTTCGTTTGCTTTATGCATTCTGGAAATGAATATGTATCACACAGATACATATTGTATCAAAATGTTGAAACAGGAAAAATGGGTGGGGTTTGGTAACTCTTTTTGAAAAATGATTAATGTAGGTTTTTGGAAAAGTAGGGCAAGGTATTGTCTTGAGGTTGGGGGCAAACTGTTCCATTTTCTAACATAGATGGTAAATTATTATTAAGTAACATATTTCCTGAGAACTGTGATCTGCATTTCTGGCTATCGTGAATCTGTAGGACAGCTGCTAACTTGGCAATAGCCAGGGCTTTGACAATAACAGAAAGGAATGGATTTTCTATATCACTGATGTTGTTGGTCAGCAGTATGGAACTGCAATCACTGTTCAGCACTGGGCTCCTTGGTGAGTTCCCTACACAAGGAGAATCCCTGACTGGGAAGCCAAACCAGCCTCAGAATGGCCTTGCAAAGTCAGAATGGCTTAAAAACACCTAAAGCATCAGGTTTAATTGTACATTTTGTTATGTGTATGTCTAAGCCACAAATTAGTAGTGCTACAATGTTAGTCATGGCCATGCATGTGTTGCTGACATGAGTGTTTGAAGTGGAATCAACTGGTAGACCCAGCAAAGGGTTAAAATCACATTTCTGCTGTATCTTATAGCGTACGGAAGAGTGGTTGCTTGCGTAGTTTGAATCAAGGCTTTCCCAATCTGTGTCAGAAAATGTCTCAGTGGAAAGGATACTAATTCTACTCACTTTAATTGTGGAAGACAAATTATCCAATTACTAAGCTCACACTTCCAGGAAATACAAAGTAACATACTGATTGATCTAACTAGGTGGGGAGAAATACTTTTTTTTTTTTAATTCAGCAATTCTCGTGAAGATAAGCATAGAAGTGAGCTAAATGCGTAAGAAAGTATAAGTTTAGTACTGGATGTGTGGATAAGATGGATATTTTAGTAGAGAAGGTTCCAAATCTACTGAATAAAATTCCTAAACATTTTTAATGTAGAAATACTTCTTTGTGGTCATACTTCTTCTGTTTGTTAATCTGTAATTCCATATTCGGATGCCTTTGGCCAAAGCCACATTTATCAGCATTCCTTTTATCAATGCTCCTCAGTGAGACCACTAATTCAGACACCATTTTCATACCACTTCTGTAATTAGAGGTCTGAAGAGTTTTTCTTTCTTGTGGTGGTTCTGAGAGAAGATGATCAAATTCAAGCCTAAATTATGGTTTCCTTAAACTAGCAATAATGTAAAGAAAGTTACCTGCCATAAGCTCAACTAGATCACATATGTTCAGTTTTAATCTAGTATTAAAAAGAATGCAACTCTTTTAAAAAACAATTCTTTTAAGCATGTTTATTCTCATGTGTCATGAGTACACTTTTTAAAATCATCATTATGAATGTAGCTTTTGATTTACAGAAGGAAGGGAAATATGTTGAATAAAAATATATCAATACCTATCAACAGAAGCAAATTTCGCAGTCGCAGGACCACACTGTATTCTTTTTGAAAGTTCATGTTGACTGTGAAAGGTTTCCAGTGAGTGGAAAAAGGCAAATGTCATGTCTATCCTCATTAAGGGCAGGAAAATTATTGGAGAGCCATGCACTGGTCAGCCTCACCTTGTTTCCCAGGATCATGAAGAATTCCCAGGATAATCTCGGAAGAAATTTCCAGAGAGGTCAAAGACAAGAAGATGACTGGAAGCAACCAGCAAAGATTCAGCAAGGGCAAAGGTTTCACTAATGTCTTTAAATTCTGGGACTAGATGTTTGAGTTGATGAGGAAGGACCAATGGATGTAATTTTTCTTGACTTAATTCAGGCCTTTGACATGGTATCCCATATCTGTGGTATCCTTTTAGGCAAATGGAAAAAAGATGGAATGGTTGTGTAACTGCACAAGTTGTTGGTGAAAGGTTTCTAGTGGCATCGCTCAGAACTCTCTACTGCAGCCATTGTTATTTAACATCTTCACCAACAACAAGAAAGATGGGCTGGGCTGCAACCAGAGCAGTGGTTACAGATGACACCAAACTGTGGGAGACTGCCATTCAAAGCAATCTCATTAAGCTGAAGAAATGAACTGCTAGGGACATTGTGAAGTCTGATAAGGACAAATTAGAAATCATTTACACTGAATTAATTAACCTGACACAACTGCACAGCCTGTGGTTGGATGGACAGGTGTGCAGAAACAGGCCTGAGAGTCCTGGTGGACAACAGGTGAGTCAGCAGTGCACCTCTGGTTAGTGCCATACCAGTTTGCTTTGGGAGACTGTAACCAAAAGATCAAGGGAAGGGATTTTTCTCATTGATTTTACACTTGTGAGGCTGCATCTGGAGGACTGTGCCCAGGTTTGGTCTCCCAAATGCCGAAAGGTAGGTCCTAATGCACTCAGACCAACCAGTGGGAGATATACGGCACAACTTACTTAATTTTTTTAAAATTCTAATAATTACAGCTTATAGGGTCAAAACATAACAGATAGGTTTATTATTTACACAACACATCAAATAGAAACTCTTTCATTTTGATACCTAGTTGATACATCTGTGACTTAGAATCTAAATGCAGAAAGACAGATGTAGCTTTTTAATCAATTACATGGTTTTTCTCTCAATCTTGTGATAGGTTTTTTTAGAAAAGTATCTTAGAATAAATTCTATATTTTTTTTTTTACTAAAACCCTTGGAAATTCATTTTTGAATGCATTAGAATTCCTTTTCAATAAAAATTTAGTATATCTTATTTTAGTAATACAAGTGTTTCTCACTTTGTATTAATATTGCATTGCTAAATATATACGTTTCAGGATTTGTGAGTTCAAATAACCTATAAAAGAACACCCTCTAGATAGTACACTCTGAAGATATATTAGAAAAAATAAAGAAAATATAGCAAAAACTACTCACGGAAAATATTGCATGTCATAGTAATGATTATCATATTAGTTATAATTTTAAGAATGCTGTTTCAATCCAGATTGTGATAACAATTATCTTATTTGGAATAGTTTGATGATGAAGCAACATTTTTTAATATGTACATATGCACTGGGATATGCCACAGGAACATTAAATGCTTATTCATGCTGACTGAGATATTTAATTTGGGGATATTGTCTTATTCTACTATTATTAGTGAGCTTCCATGTGTTGTTGCCACTTAGTTAGCATTTCATTTTATTCCTCCTTTTAGTCACTGAGAGTTAGCCTCTTTCTTTATGCAGCATCAGCACATCCTTTATATGACCTTATGAAAAAGGTTTTGCAGCTCAGCTGGCTAAACTAATGTGAACTGCAAAGAGAAAATAATATTATATCACTCCTTAAATGTATAATTTTTATTATACTTCCTTTGGCTTGCTCCCTTGGATATAGTTACCAATAAATTCAAGAAGAATTTGTTCAAATTAGCTACAAGTATTTTCAAGTGCACAATATATAATTTTAAGTATTGATTCTCCTGTGATAACATAATACACCACAAATAATTTACAGTTTTGTGTTAGCAGCCAGAAAGAAAACAAACACTTTTATGCATGATTATTGAAATTTATATTTCTAAAACAGAATTATATGTGAAATTAATGTGGATATAGTCATTTTTATGCCTTGTACATTAGATGTATTTACTTCCTTGTATGAAAGGTAAAAAGTTATAATTATGCAAAGCACAAAACTGCAGTGGAAGAGAAGAGAATGGTGCCCTGGCTATCTAGGAAGATTACCTTTCTAAGCTTGTACCCAGTTGAGAGCTCTGTCTCCATTGCCATAAAGAATTGTATGCATAACAGTTTTGTGCCATAAGCCTATCATATTCCAGTCAATAATTCCTATCATATTCTGATTAGTGCTATGTTAGATTTTTGTTTGTAATTTTGAGTTTGTACAAAACTACGTGTTCTGTTTAACTTGAAAAGAAAAATACCTAGACTACTGTTTCTATAACATGAACATTTTAGAAGTTGTTTCTCACCTAGAATTTTTTTGAAATTTATTCCTTAAGTGTTGAATTCCTAAAGAAAAGTAAATAGTGGAAATTGTTGAAGAAAGAGATAGAGAACAAACCACAAGTCTGTAAAAAACACTGGCAACACCAAATTCACTAGACTGCAAAGCTGCAAGTACTTGCCTTGTGCTGTTAAACCTTTACCACAGCTTAGTAGTTCAGAGGCCTTTTGAGCATTGGTGCCCAACACTGCAGTGCGTATATAGACAATGTCATAGTTATTCACCCTTCTGGGGAGTTTCATACTGGAGGGGATCAGGAAAAAGCATCCTTGTGACTTCTGCAGTAACTGTCACTGAAGTACTGCTCAGGAGAGGATAAATGATCCTGTGACACCTTTAAAGCTGAAAGTAATTTAAAGAGTAAAAAAATACACAGAAGCCTTAATTGTTTAGAGAAAATTATTGCTACTTAGCTAAGAAAAGAAAAAACCCCACACCCTGTAATGAATGATAATGGCCGCAGTTGGGTGCAAACAGTGGTGTGCTAAAGTCTGTCACTTTCATCAATCTATGAGGCAATTTATTTCCAAGAGCATTAACTGTAGTATGTGGAAAGCATAACAAGTACTGTAAACCTTTCCAGTGTATTACGAGATTCGATTTGCTCCGAACTGGGCCTTGACTAAGACAGTGGTTACGCAAGTGTACTAGGTAACTAATATGGAAAGGGAAAGCCAAAGCAGATGATGTTTCGTACTGGCAAATGCTTTTTACTTGGGGAAATATGTACATATACAATGTTAACATATATGGACAATCACATGCTTTTGAAATGATATTTCATATTTTTACCAGTTCACGTATGCAAAGGCTTGCGACTTGGTACTCGAGAAAGCTGAAAGTGTTTGTAGTCCTTTGGAGTTGGACATAGCAGGATATTTTCCTTCCTGCCATAGCAACCCATTAGGAGAAGGTTCTGAGAAAAACTTGAAACATTTTTGCTCATTTACATCGTTATTTAAAGGAATTATTCGCTTAATAGTAATATGAAAATTGGCAAACATGATAAAGAATTGAGGAAATGAAGTATTTTGCACAGCAAAGAATATTGTTCCCTATGGTCATATATGTGCCATATGTTTTTACTTCATCCTGCGTTTCATCCCACCACAATCCAAAAGCTTTATGCATGCTACAAACGCCAAATATGGTCACTTTAGTAGAGATTTTTCCCTTCTGTTGGATGCGTACTGATACAGTCTGGGCATTAAAATCATCCGCAGTGCTGGAAGAGTTTAGAAAGGTTATACAGCTAGGCAAGAAAAACAAGACATAGAAGCAACGGTGAAGATTCACAGCACAAACCCACGAAATGTCATAGCCCTAGGTGGTGTCTGACAAAGAGCTGAGTCCAGAATAGAAGATTTTATCTAGCCGTCCTGGCTACCAATCTCCATAAGATGTTCTGTGCACACATGTACTTCATATGTCGATGCAAATCTGTAGTTACATTTTGAGAATCCAAATTGGTATTAATTATGGGGATTTAAAAAAAAATTGATCTTATAACACTTCAGGACAGGACTTAATGTTTTGAACATAAGAAACATAAAATAATGTATTTATTTGATATTAAAATTGAATAAGAAAAAGTGTACTGAAATTGAAAACTACCCTATTATATAAATTCATGGTTTACTTTCGTAATTCAAATAGGATTCTGGTCACATATTCTTGTAATTAGACTAAGAAATTTGATAAAGGAATGTAAGACTAAAATTGCTAAGTGTACCGTAGATAAATCTTCATGTATTAGAGAGGAGTTTTTAAATTGGGAATAGAAGAAAACTCAGTTGTGATTTTGATAGACTTTAAGTGCGATTTCCTTTTAGCAGTTCTGTGCTTAGTGCCTAAGTTCATCATAGACATTGTATTTCCAAGACTGATAATTCAATGCAAAGCTTGCATTTTACTCTCTCAGTGTAGTTGACCTTCACTAACTGTTTGTATTGCACTTGCATGGGTTCATATCATACTGTCAGCAGAATCCTTCCACTGAAATACAAAACTTAATTCAATTCGTCTATAATCTTATATACTCATTTTCCTCTATTTACCCCATGTTATCCAGGTTAAATCAATATTAATTGCAAATAAAACATTCAAAATCCAACTATACAACACATATGTTTATATGTAGGATATTAAAATTATCAAAAATTACTTCATTCTCAAGATCTGGTGAGGTTTTTCCATCATAAACACAACTTCAAAGCTGTTTTTCTTAAATATCAGTAATGTTTCACACTCAAGACTTTACAAGCCCAAACTCTATGAAGAACTTGATTTGCTTATTTAGGGTTTAATCCAACTTGCATTGTGGTAACAAAAGTCATTGATAACAGAGTTGGTTGAGGAATTTGTAGTTAAATTAGGCAAATTGTGCCTTTGAGTATTTTTCTACACGAAAAGTGTGTTTTCAGAATAGAAAATATAAAAACGTGTATTATCTGATAACTTGAAAATTTTAGCAATATTTGCAGTTTAAGCCAGTTCAGAATCCTTAGCCGATGAGATAAAGTGTTAAATTGCACTCTAGAGATCTGCAGTCTGCATGTTGAGGTAGCTAAATGAAAGCAACCAAACAAAAAGCCAACCCAAACTCAGGCTAAATTATTTTTACATGTATGTTGCTGTAAATTAAATCTTAGTACAGAAGCTTTAGGTATATGAGGAGGCTGAGATGGTTGATGTATCACATTTTCAAGTTTTGATGTATGACATAATTGATTAAGGAACAAAGTTACCCGTGTAGTTAAGTTGAATAGCAGACAACAAAATTTCACATTGAAATGTGAAGATTTGAGACATATGCTATGATCTAGTATAAAAATCAGATATTAACTCTGATCTTACTATAGATTTGTCTAAACTGATAGTAATAAACAAAAAATCCACATTATCTGCAAATACAAAATAGATAAGTTGAAGACTTGCAATAAAATTGAATGCTTTTTTTTGCTTCCTTTTGTAAGTTTTTAGGGAAACTGTTTTGCCACAGGGTTTTTATTTATTTAGTACACTCTGTGCTGTTAAACTGAAAAGGTATTTTAAAAGTAGTCCATTTAATATCCCTAACATACTTTAATTTAAAATGTGCCTATGTCTTTTGGTGACCTATTTAAGCTACAGAGGACATCATGCAGCTCTTTTTACCATATATATGTTTTGCATTTTTTGTATCAACAAAAGTGAAAGCTGCAGACTGACCTTTCCAGCTGTGGATATTCAGGGTTCCCCTTCTACTTTGTGCATTTAATTTTCATTCCAGATGCTGATTCAATGGTTTCCTTTTGTCATTTTCATAGAAACACTTCTTGTGGCTGAAAGCTTGTGTTCAATTAGCTATAGAACTACTATTCTCATGGGCATAGTTGAATATATAATATAATTAGCTATTTATTCTGATAAAGTAACTTCTGCTATCATTATGTGGTATTAAAACACTGCTCAAAATTACAGGCATATTGAGTTTTAGGCTGCTGAGCATATCTGACAATTTAACTAGAAATCTGTTCTAGAGAATCTCATTTTTATTTCTCCTATGGGGAAAAAAACCCCACAGCATGTATTCAGTTCTAGATGATAAGCAATTCAGCCTTGTACTGCAATCTCTTCTTTTCTAGAAGTTGACCATTGTGCAATGATGATTCCCATTTTTTTCTAACTAGTTACAGGATACGATAGTGCTTTATATTGCTTTCAAAGGACATGGAATGGAATGGAATAGGATAATTCACCTTATGTAAATGTAAAAGGTGTGTGAAGTCTCACATGGCTGTTGGAACATGGATATATGATTCTACCACCTTGAAGGTTAAATTCATTTCCTCTGTCAGTGCTCAAATTTTAGGAAGCCACAAATCTACTATCTTGCATGCCCTTCATTTACATGGTTCCCATTAGTTTTTATTTTGTTTGTTTTCTGTGTTCTTTTACCCATGTATAATATACTTCTAAATTTTAGGGAGAAAACTAATAGTACCTAAATAATGCTGGTGGTTTATCATCTTTTTTTTTAACTGTTATTTGCTTATTTCACCTTGAAGAATAAGAACCTAGAATATTATTCAATCACCACTGAAGTACACCTCTGTATTGCTGTGCATCTGATTTCTTAGTTGTTCCTCCCATTTCTTCAGATGATGAATGAAAATACAACTTTGGGTTTATTTTCTTGGGTTGGAGTATTTTTTGATACATAATCTCAGTATCAAAAAGCATTTGAAATTTACCATTTTCTTTGCCATTCACCTTCTCTTATAACGTTTGTGTGCTAGCTTGATCTCTTGATTTTCAAGTATTTGTGGTAACGCTGAAATTACATTCAACTTTTTATAGTTTATATGTCTTAAGACTCATTCAAAGCATTTTTCTATACTAAAGGAATTCCAGGCAAAAAAAAAGTATTAAAAAAACCCCATTTTCACTAAGCTGCAGTTGAAGGTGTTTGTATATATCAATAGGTTAAGCAAAACTATACTAAAGAGAAAATGCTCCTCTACCTTTGTGGCTAAGAAGCTCATCATGAACAGCAAAACTACTGCAATTTTTCTGTTGAAGAACTGAATTGATTTTGTGCAAAAACTTTTCTTGGAGTAGATCTCATAGTACAGAGAATTTTCATGCCACAAGTGCAGGATGTACATAGGAAAACAATGCTTTTGGGAGAAATGCTCAGTACATGCACTATGTTATGCCTTTGTTCTTGTACCTTATTATTAGTGCATAACATTTTAAAAATGGATTTTCAGTAATTTTTCTTTTATTTTAAAAGTTAACCAGAATCAGTATTGGAAACAGACTTTTAAAATTGTTAGGTTCCATGCATCTTAAATATTTAATTTATGAGAAATGAAAGTAGCAAATAGCTTCCTATTCAGCACTGCAGAACATGTGCTTTGCTTCTATCACCTGAATGCAGACACCTAAGACTTCTGTATTAAAGATTATACTACAGAGCTATACAAAATTTGCTGACTTGAAAGCTGGCATGGAAGGAAGAACAGTAATTAAATCTGTTATCCTCTGGAGAAAGGTAAGAGGTAAGATGAACGTAATCCTTCTATTGTATAGGGAAGGGAGAAACACAGGCTTAAAGGAGATTAGAGAGTGAATGATGGGTAAATGGAATAACTAAAAGCAACAAGTACTGTACTATAACTGATAGTTTCTGTGCAAAAATTCCGATACATTTGCATTTTGAATTTCAACTTGAAATTTTTACTTATAAGAACATTGGATTTTTAGCATTATTAGATGAAACTTACATATTTATACTGCTTCTACGTAGAAAGGATTCTTTTAATCTTTCCAATTTTTACCATATTTTATACCTATTTCTTAATCATGATATTATTTTTATAGCTTTATGATGAAAATTAATTAACAGTAGAAATCTTAACATTTACTTATTTTTAATGCTTTATTTCTCCCTATCGTGGAATGGATGCCCTCCTTATCCTAATTTTTTTGGTGCAAATACAGTAGATGCTATTCTATATTGTAGTCAGAATACTGCTTGTCTAAATTTTTCTCCTTGAAGATGATCTCCAGTTGCAGACTTAAATGCACCATAAGTTATATAATCTAACCTACTGTATAACATAATTGCATAAAGTGGTTTCTTCATTGAGTGTCATACAGATCTTTTCTACACTTCCAACTAATATTAATTTTCAATATTACCACTGATTTGGATAGCACAAATATACAAAAGTTTTGTCTCTGCGGAAAAAAAAAAACCAAAAAAAACAACCCAACATACAAAACAAAACCCAGTGCCCCAAAGCCCAACCTGCAAGCAGATAACTTCTCCTATTTTTGATGTCACATTTTTCTTTTCCAATAAGCTTGTTCCTAATATTCTTTGGAAGAGCAAGCTTACTTCCAAATTGAAGATTATGTACATCATTCAGCTTAATCTAATTTGCTGCTCTTTTCATGACAGGTTCTATTGGCATTGTATTCCTTACATTCTTTGCCCAAACACTGCATAGTTCATTTATTCTGCTTGATATTACTTTGGAGTTGATTTCAGTTGTTCATGGGAACAGGGATCTACATAAAACACAGTCAGTTAAACAGGTTTAGGTATTCAGACGTCTAAAATACACTTGATTCTTAGTAGTTTGGCTCAGTACACATATGTGGATACACACAGAGAAAGCAACAAAGAAATTTATGTTCTTGTATTACCCTCTATCAGAAAGATAGAGAGCAAATTAATTAGTTGCACAATTAGTGTAATGCAAGGTCTGACATGAACACAACTTACAGAGTAACTGTGACTGTAAAGAAAGTTTTTTTAGAAGAGGATAGACAGAAGTGTTTTTTTTCCCTTAAGCAACTGAGGCTCTTAGAAGGTGGTAACAAAAAATGGCATTCTAGGTTGCAGTTTATGTGTAATACAGAGTGAGAATGTTCGAAAGCAATGAAGAACAATAAAAAGCAGCTTTGTAATGCAAGGGTGTTAGTAAGGGAGGGAGTCAAAGTCAGGATTGTAGCAGAGATCAGATAGAAATATGGACAGAAGTAAATCTACTGTCAAATGTTAGAGGAGTCAGTGAATGCAATGAATATTTTCTAACACAGTTTTCTTGATTTGTGGTCATTTTAGTGTTACCTAAAACCTGCTCTTCTGAGAATTTTTAGAAAGGTTTTTTACTGTACAAGTAAATAAGCACCACTGCAGAAATAGTTGAACATAGGTTTATTCATGATGAAATATTATATGTTAATGCATATTTTTAACCTCATGTAAACAACCAGAGGTACAGATTTGTGGGTATTACTCAGAACAAAGCTGAATTCAATGAATTTTAGAGTAACACTGAAGAATAATTCTGAAACTCTCATTTTGTTTGTATTGGACTTGCTGAATGGCATTTAAGTAGCAGTTTGTCAACCTTAGAGTTTAAAAAGCATGCATACATCCATTTTTCAGTTTTCTGATAATACCTACTTAAGTCATGTTAACCTATTGATAAAGAATTTTAAAAGGTTTTGAGTTGGTTAAATGTACAAGATTTTTCATTTTAATTTTGAAGTACAATGTATATTTTGGTATGTGTGAAGTTTATGTTTTCTACAATACTTTTAGTATATAATAAGATTAGAATTGCAAATTTGGAAGAAAAACATGTAAGGGAATAACCTTTTATTCCTTTTTGATCCTAGAATTTTTATTATTTTAATTTATGAATTAATCAAATAATTTTTTACTTTGGTAAGTACATGTTTCTGTATACAAAATGATATCATTTCAGGGGTCTTGATAACTTAGTAGATTTCAAAAATCAAGACCTTTGGAAAAATACTGCTGCAAAAATATAATCCTGTATCAAAGTATTTTAAATGTTGTAAGTCTTCTTGCTATAGGTATATAGCAATGTAGCTGAATTATATTTCTGGTGAAATAAAATCTGAATACTACTCTGAAAACAGAATCATATTTTAAAACAATTTTTTGTGTAAAAACTTGACATTATCAATATATATATTGTATGTGAACAAATAAATATTTAAAAGAAAAAATACTACAAAAAGAGAGCTTTCTACTAAAAAAATAGAATTGTATAGTTTCTGTTATAGAGTTTGCTTAACTTAAATATTCATGAGGCACAATAGTTTCACAACAAATCAAATATAATTAAATGATGCATTTTCACCACTTACAAAAGGTTTATTAAAGGTTTATTTGCTCATGCAAATTAAAGTTTTAGAGTAAAAATCCACATGAAACTTGGCAATAACAATTAAAAAAAAATATTGGAAGATTTCTCGCCTCACTGCAGTATTTTGCCATGTTTAAACTGCTCAGCTTGTCTTTTAGAATCTTTAATGAAACCAGGGAGGAGGCTATTTATTTGCATAATAGGACATAATTTGCTGTGGTGAGGTTTTAATTATTTATAGGCTATCTAAAATATTTAAAATGGCATCACTAAGGAGCATGAAATGCTGGCTAATGCCTTCATTTCAGGTTTCCTGTCGATTCCTTTATGGGTCAAGCATTTTATTTGTATTTAGCATATAAGCATAGTAGGTTTAGAAACACAAGGAAAACAAATTTGTTCCGGTATGTTTGCAACTTGAGCGATTTAAAACTGACAAAGGTCATTGGGAGCAATCAAAGGTACAGAATATGCCAGAGGGGGGCAGCCAGATTGATCAGGTGTGCAAAATAGATCTAATACATAGTTCTACTCGAGCACATCTCTGTCATTACATGTTTACTGCTCCACCTTTGTATATAATTTTACACAGTATTTGCCTTTATTTCCTCATTATTTAGATATATTGTATTATTCCTGTAATTCATATAGCAAATGATTTTTTTTTTTAAATAGTAAGTTCTATATTGTTCCTTTTTGTATCTTGTTGTAAATCATTCCAAATTATTGATGTATTTTGAGGGATTTCACTGACATAATACAGAAAACAATGTGCTTTTGGAGTCTTCATTATAAAATGTTGAAAGCAAGGGCATGGGGAGGAATAGGAGTTCTTGCTTGCAGGGAAATGAAATGATAGAGTTGGTTTTCTTTGTGGTTTGAACATTCATGAAGATATATAGAGAAACTATCAGGTGAAATAAATTTTTGAAAACTAACTGGGCACATTTCTCCATCAGGGGTGTATGTAGAGGAACACAAAGCCAGACTACAGAGAAAAATTCAATGGTTCAGAAATCTTCATGAAAATTTTGTCCTTGATGATCACATCATATGTTACAGCTGATCCTTCCTTCCAGCCTGGTTAGAACCCCCTGGATAGTAGCTTCTCCCTCAAGCATATTGATTACCCTCCTTGGTTTGATGTTATCTGCCAGCTTTTTGCACAGGCCCTCTGTTGCCTCCTCTAATTACAACGGTGTGAAGCAGAACAGGTCCTACAAAGGCACCTGCAACAGGACACTGGTCACAAGCAGAGTGTGACTTATGAATCACCCTTTGAGTCTGAGCATCCAACCAGTACTGTCACCACTTGGTTGTCCACACATCCAGACTTTAAAGTTCTAACTTGGATACAAAAATTAACTTTAATCCTCCATAATTTAACCAAATGGAACATGTAGGGAATACTGACTACAATTAAAACATTAATACTAGTTGTAAAAACATAAATTCCTTCTTCAGAGACCTGCTTAAGAAAAAGTTTCTCAATACTTTCAATATACTGTATAGTAATATAAGATGAGAAAGCTGTGAGGAGAACAGAACCCTCATTTTATGAAACTGCTGAACGAATGATATAATCCAAGAATAAAA
Organism: Atrichornis clamosus; assembly: GCA_013400975.1. Classification (NCBI taxonomy): domain Eukaryota; kingdom Metazoa; phylum Chordata; class Aves; order Passeriformes; family Menuridae; genus Atrichornis; species Atrichornis clamosus. The sequence goes on from WBMZ01005996.1 coordinate 69,308, forward strand.
TTCAAATTTTTTTAAGTATCCTACAAATCAATTAATTAAAGAAAATTTATTATTAGAACATTTATTTTCAAAACAAGTGTCTTTTGTTCCTCCACCTCTCTACTCTCCAGGTATCTACAAATTATAAAATCTGAAACAAACTGCTAAGTTTTCTGCCTTTATCTCAGACGCCTTGTAGTGTGGCTTCCTCAGTATCATATCTCATCTTTTATTGTTTCACCTGGAAACTACTTTTTGGTCATTCTCATTATTTGTTTGAGTTCCTTAATGACTTATGTTAGATCAGTGCAATATTCAGTAATTAAATTTGTCTCGTGGGAGTAAATTTGTCTTTCACTTCAAGTAGGAGTCTTAAAACATTGTTCATATATATTTTTTACACCTGCTATACAGGCCTGTCCAGTTATCAGCTGCCATCGTCAGGCTATTTCCTCTAATTGAATTTATCAAAAGAGAATCAGGAAAACATCCTCGATATGTCAGTTAGCATTAATGTTATGTGATGCTTTTTCAAGGTTCAGTTAAAGTTGTTACATATTTAACAGATGCCTCAGCAATTTTTGTAAGGGTTTCTGGACTTTCTTGACTTACAGACTTGTCCTCAAAATTTCAGTCATTTTATAGCTTAAAGTAGCTAAACCTTTAATATCAGATTGCTCTAGGTGTCTGTCCTATCCTGTTGGAAATCATCAGGTTATTTTCCTATGTTTTATTTTCATACCCTTTGCTTCTTAAAAGTTACACTAATGTCAAAGTAACTTTATTGGTGCCCATTTTTATGATTTTTGAGAGGATGTCATCTGCTGAAGGAAGATGAGTTACTTCTCTAATTTCAGGGAAATTCTGTTGTCTCTCATAAGCCACAAATTCTTAGGTTGTCGATGGAAGTTGTGGATACCCCATCCCTAGAAGTGTTCAGGTTGGATGGGACTTTGAGCATCCTGGCCTAGTGAAAGATGTTCCTGCATGTGGCAGGGGGTTTGGACTGAATGGTCTTCAAAGGTTCCTTCCAACCCAAACCATTCCATGAATATGATTCTGTGACTCTTCTCTCTGTCAAGTTGCTTGGAAAAACATGTGAGTAATTCTATTAATTTTAATCATAGAGCTATAGAATTACACCTTGATCTCCCGCATTTTAAGGGAATTCTGAGCCTTTAATTTTCTTTTTAATACACTCTTCCTTCAAAGCCAGAGTTTAGAATCACAGTGACCACAGCTGTGCACCAAAAGTCAAGTTTGGCAGTCTTGATTTCATAATTTTTTTCCAGTAGAGTAGCAAATTTTGGCCTGGAAAGGTCTAAGATGACATTAATTTCTGTAATAATTTTGATACATAAATAAATTCCTTAGTTATTTACTAGTTTTTATGGTTTGTTTTTATTGCTATTAGTTAGCCAAGAGCAGTTTGTCAGTTTTGGAAGATCATGGATAAAATAAGTACAGTAGAAAATTAGCTGTCTGAAAGGAGGCAAAAGAAACTATTCGTTGTAGCCAGGCAACTGACCTCAGTTTCCTAACTCCAGATCCTCTCCAGCAGTCAAGAAATGTTTCAAAGTCAATTTCCTTCTTAACTTAATGGGAGGAATGGTTTTGGCTAATTAGTTACACAAATTTAAGAAAAGAAAATGTACATCAGGCAATCAGGCTTATTGCTATGCATTTTTCTTTTCTTTAGCATCTATGTAGTGATACATACCTCAAGTATTTTGAGTGACATTTTTCCCTCTAGTTATAATTAAGAAAGTTGTGATTACCCTGTTAAAAGAACAGAATTTTTAATTTCAACTCTGAAGACTTCTTTCTAATAATTACTCCTTTACGATGAATGTGAATATTCCACCATGCTTCTATCAAAACTATTGTTGTGTTTCCTGGCAGAGAAACTTCTATATGGATTGTCTGTCTCCCTAGTATATGCTTTGGCTTAGAAACCTAGTTTTTTTCCACTCTGAAGAAACTGCAATATATCTCAGGCAAATTTGGCATTAGTGAAAAAACAAGAAAATCATAACATAGGGGACATTTAACCAAAAAGAAAAGTTTGGGGGCAGAAAAAGCTACTTTTTATCTAAAAAACCCACAATGTTTATTAAAAATTGCTATTGCTTTGTTTATCTGAAGCCACTATAAAGATGTAGACAGTACTGAATAGAATTTGAATTTTTACCTTATTATTTAAGCTATTCTTTCTCTTAAAAACTGATTTTATTACTAACAATATGATTTTTGTTTCTTTTGCATTAATTTCCTGAGGGCTGTCTGATTTTTTTTTAAGTTTTCATTCCCATTCTAATTTTGAAATGGCCCATATAGGATTATGGAATCTGAAATATTTTGTAAGTTTATCCCTTCCCCTTCCCCTTTTTTTTCTTGCCCAGCAAAATTGTATACCTATTTTTGCCATGTATGGTAGGGAAAAAATTCTTTTGAAATGAGAGTCTCAGTGAATAACTGGGTTTGCCTGAATACTGTTGGAAACAGATGCAAAACGTTGTCATCGTGGTAATTCAGTAAGCAATTATAAATTTATTAGTCAATAAAAGCTTTTCTAAATTTTTTTTGCTTCTATTATATGTCAAAGTGTAAGATTTACATGTCATAAAGATGTTAGTCTTGTGTTGTTCCCTTTTTTTCAGCTATCAGTCAAAAATACTGAATAGAATAGACCAGCAGTATTCTTGAATTTTTGTATTGTGAAATGGGTTGAATAACTTAGACCGTACTGGAATAACTTGAACTGTGTGCAATTTATTTTGCATTGCAAAAGTTGAAAGTTTTCCATATTTTAAAATGAGCATGCTAACCCACACAGTTTAACTCTGTTGACACAATGATAATAACTTGGAGAATAATTGATCAGAATACTTCAATATATAAAAAATTCCAAGTTTAGTTCCAAAATTAGTTGACCTTACTTGACCAAAGATCCCCTGTCAAATTAATGAGAAATGGAGCAAGAATTTCAAATGTGCTATCGTGCTATTTGCTTAACATTTAGGAAATCAGACAGTCGGGATGCTAAACTGATATTCATTAGAATATTCAGTGTGAATGAAGTAGGCCTGCCTGCATTATTGTGCCAGCATTTCTCATATATATTCTTGATTTATCTGATTTCTGTTTTTTCTTTACAGATTTACAGATCTGTTATAACAAAGTGCCACGATCATTAATATCTGATTAGTTGAGCATAAATCAGACCCCAGTGGCAGTTACAGTTGTCCTCACACTTGCAGCAGGTGACAAAACCAAAATCATGATGACATAAAGTAACTACGCCTGTTTTGAAAAGCTTTAAAACACCAGAACCTATAAAATTATAATTAAGATGTTTGTGGTTTTCACTGCTTAAAGAAATGGAAGACATTATGCAGCTTTTAACTTCATGGATTGATATTCACAGGATTTAAAGTCCAGTGCATTTTTATTAATTTTTTTTACTTACATAGTTCATTTCTTAGTCCAAAAATTCACTCCCATTTTCATTCTATTATCACTTTGATTGTTCAGAAGCACTATGTCGCTTAAAATTTGAGCCTTTGCAATTAGCTTCATTGTATTCTTCTTCTATTAAGGTAGCTTCATTTATAGCAAGTACTCCTCCTAGGTAAGTGGAAGAATGACATTAAATTCTTTAACTTTTCAGTTTATTCCAAAAGATAAATCACTGAGCTTCCTTAAAACTTTGTCTGAAAAAGCCCCTTCATTGAAATGCACTCAGATTTTTATGCAAGCCTCAAAATTCTTGTATTAAAACTGTGTTCTGATCACATTGTAAGGTTAAAAAGCTTTGGCAAGTGTAGGATTTTCTCTTTTATCTGAGCAAAACCATTAAAAAATCTGTTCTGTGTGATAGTCCAGAAACTGGGATGAACTACAGCCTGAATGGTTTTGTTTTGGTGAATCATAATTTGCAGCATGTGAGAGGATTATAGAGGGTTTCTCTGTCCAGAGCTATTTGTATCACTTGGTGAGCAAACAACATGCAGAAGCAAAAAACCAAGATGTTATTCTTTTCATTCATATCCTTACTGAACATTGCACAGGGGCATAAAAATATCCAGGATATACTAATTTTGATTGTATTTTGTAAGCAAGCTGCCTATTGAATTATATATGTGCCAATTTGAAGAGCTTTTAGTAGTTCTGTCCCTTTGCTATCTTCACTATGAATATCAGTCATATGTAATCTAGGAATTATGGGAGTTCTACTAAATCTTAAGTTGTTATATTTATGCAAATTTGAAATTGTCTCTTTCCCTTCAAGAAAGAAAAGCAGACAATAACTGTCACAGAAGATTCACTATCCTCCACTGATCCCATAGCATAGCATTTGATTGATTAGAGAAAATATTTTGTTAGAATACCACGGTGGAAATGCATCAGGGCACCTTTTTTTCTCACAAGAAATACACTCTGTTCTCAGGATAACACACTTGTAAAGTTTGCTGCTTTTTGGCTGGGATAGAGTTAATTTTCTTCACAGTGGCTAGTATGGGGCTGTGTTTTGTTTTTTTGCTGAAAACAGGGTTAATAACACAGAAATGTTTTTGTTATTGCTCAGCAACACTTGCACAGCATCAAGGCCTTTTCTGCTTCTCACCTCACCCCACCAGTGAGGAGGCTGGAGGTGCACAAGGGGTTTGGAGGAGACACAGTCAGGACATCTGACCCTTCCAGACCCAAGGAATATTCCATACTGTATGGTGTCATTTATGGTATATAAAGCTGGGAGAAGAGGGAAGATGAGGGACTGTTTGGAGTGATGGCATTTGTCTTCCCAAGTAACCGTTACGTGTGATAAAGCCCAGCTTTCTTGGGCATGGCTGAACACCTGCCTGCCCATGGGAAGCAGGGAATGAATTCCTTGTTTTGCTTTGTGTGCGACTTTGCTTTCCCTATTTAAACTACCTTCGTCTCAACCGACAAGCTTTCCCACTTTTACCCTTCCATTCTCTCACCATCAGGGAAGAAGCAAGCAAGCAAGCAAGCAAGCAGCTGGATGTGCCTGGTTGCCAGTGGGGGTTAAACCACCACAGTCCTTGCACCAAAAAGACTTGTGGTTTAACCCCAGTGGGCAATCGAGTACTACACAGACTACTTCACACTTCCTTTCACTCCCATTCCAGTGTGATGGGGAGGAGAATCAGGAAGGAAAAGAAAATAAAACTTGTGGGTTGAAAGAAGAGCTGTTTAATAACTGCAGCAAGGTAAAATATTATAATAATAATTATAGTATTAAAACTAATAATAGTAGTAAGAAAAAGGACAGGGAGAGAGGGAAATAAAACCCAAGAAAAAAAGTGAAGCAGTGCAATTACTGAAGACCCCCTAACTAATGCCCAGCCTCTCCCTGAGCTGCAATCAGCCCCTTTTTCATGTAACTCCTGTTTATATACTGAGCATGACATTCTGTGGCATGGAATATTCCTTTGTCCAGTTCAGATCAGCTGTCCTGGTTATGGTCCCTCCCAGTTTCTTGTGCGCATCCTCACTGGCAGAGCATGAGACACTGAAAAATCCTTGGTTTAAGGTAAATACCACTTAGTAACAACCAAAACAAGTGTGTTATCCACATTATGCTCATCCTGAATCCAAAGCACAACACTGTACCTGCTATCAAGAAGAAAATTATCTCTACCCTGGCCAAACCAGGACATAAAGCCATCTATGCCTTTCTTACACTTCCAGTACAGTGTCACTATAATTGACAAAAGTTGGGAACCATTTTACCATAATTGTATAAACAGCTGGCAAGTAATATTCTTTCCCTAAGTAATTTAAAACAAGTTTCAGTATAGAGTTCTTTAAAAAAACTAGTTTATTTCCATCTCTAATGACCATAGTTATTATAAAGGTCTGTATTTGTGTGTGTGAGACATACGGAGAACCTTTAGCTTATGTAAATTTTAATTTGCCTTCTTCTGTTGAGAAAAAGAGGTATGATTGAACCATGCTAGCAAGTATTTCTAAAGAAAAGCTGATTTTGGTATTATTATGGCTCTAAGGGTCTATTCTTAGCACAAATATCACTATGTTTAGCATTGTTGAGCATGAATGAGAGATTATTTTCTCAGCTCTATGAAGGTGAGAGTTTATTTGAATGTTCTCTAGAAAAATCTACTCTGTGTATCATTATTCTGAAGTTGTGAGTGGGGAGAAAGACCTCACCAATTTATAAACTTATTTCTGTAACCTGAATTCACATACTTCTGCTCTGCAATAGGAAGGTTTTATACATCTCATAGAACTTCTTGTTCAGGAAAGTGGGCTTTTGGAGTTAGAGATGGATGAGAATTCATTTCAGCCAGAGGCTAAATAGGTACTCCTGGCTGTAGAGTGTGCATAGTGGATATAGTCATTGACATATCTTGCAACCGTCTTGTCACGTTCTCCTAGCAACTGGCATGTTCTTCTCTGCATCAGATAAGCCCCTGTGGGCTATTTATAGAAAATGTGTGGGATCTTTCTGTTGCTATGTCTGTCACATGCCCTCCTGATTCTGGCAAGCTGCATCATGGGTATAGATAGCTAACAGTGAGCAAATAAGGTAAATGAGCAGGCTGTTCATCCCCAGTGGGACAGGCGTGGCACACTTTGCCTGTACTTTTGTGGAGCCCCTGCCCTTAATTCTCTCCACTGCTGAACCTGGCCCTCAGCTCCTTTAATGCACCTTTGCAGCAAGTTGTGCTTACTCATTCTTCAGTGTTCTATAGGTACAGCTGTACATGCTGCTGTCCACTGGTGAGGTGCACACTGTTAACGTACCCACTTGGGAGACATGATTCTGCAACCGTAGTGTCAGAGTCCGCTTGGATCCCTCTAATTTACAGGACAAGGTACTCTGTGATTTAAGCTTTATTTTATGAGCTCATTAAGAAATATAGCAAGAGCAAACAAGGGCTCAGTTTCCTTTGCCCAGACTAGTTTCTCACGTGAATTCACTTACCACTTAATTGATGAGGTCTCATAACTTACAACCTGTAACTCTTAATTTATGCACATGTGAGGAAAAAACAGTTACTTAGCTGACGGTGAGAGGGCTGATTCTTCTTCTTCTGCCACGATGCAGGCACCCCCGGACCCAGGGAGCCTGGAAGTACTCAGCAGTCCAGCTTCTGTTAGATCTGCTTCAAAAACTTTTTAGAGTAAGTTGATATTTTATACCTTTCAGCTTTGAAATTTGGTCCATGCCATTTCAGTACGTTAGTAGATTCTGAGGAAACTGCCAGACAATAAATATGCAAAATGATGGCTGCAGGTGATAGCAATCTGCAGGCGATAATGGCTGCATAATGGCTTTTTAGCTCTTTCAGGCCACCTGTCTTGCCTACATGGTACTCTCAGTTTGACCTAATGGCACTGCTTCCAGCGTATGTCAGCATGAGCTGCGTTAGCCAAAATCTGAGCAGTGGCTGAGTGAACAGTTACTTGGCCCTAGTTCCTTTTTTACTGATGTCAGTGAACCAAAGAACCCTCACTCTTTGAAGTTAGGTATCTAGTGTCATTTCAGACACTCTGGAATACCAAAGAATCCACACATGGGGCTGAGAAGTGGGGAATACGTTTCTGTGATTGTCACTGTAAAATGATTTTACAGTAGAGTTTTAGTTAGTTTTTCAGTTTCTTCCTTCTGAAAAAGTGCTTTTAATTTTCCTGTACCCTTGATTTCACTGACTAAAACACTTAGATACTTTATACCTATATTAAATACCTTTAAGCATACAGTTAAGAACTGCAGAAAATTAATATATATTTCAGAAACACTGCTAGATTTTATTGCTAACCGTAGGAATCACAAAAACACTAGAGGGAGAATTTGATATATGATTTTGTTATTACTCAATACCTCCCCAAATCGCTTCAGCTTTTTTTGAGTATCTGGACTTTACTCCTATATCTTAGATAATGTGCCCTATTACTTAAGACACTCTGACTGTAGAGCTTATATAGTCATATGGCACATATCATAAACCCAAGAGATATAGCTGTCTTATTATGTAGATTTCTTTAAGTTTTCTTTTAAACAATGCTTCTGCTTTTCTTATTTGGTAGTTTTATTTCATTGCAAGTAAAAATATTTTGTCAAAACGTTAGTATACTGCATCTTTTCAGTTAGATTAATGTGAAGTATAAAATATTATTGCTACTGAAATGGAATTTGATTTAATTTTTAATCTCACAAGATTGCATTAAGTCAAAATAGTTCACTCATGGATAAAAGTATAAATACCTAAATAAAATGACTTTTATGATTAGCAGTACAGTTGAAGTGATGGCATAAAAGGACAATTATGGTTCACAAAATCTCTGAAAAGTTTACTAAATATTAAAACTACTGAAGGAATACAGATTAATGTAACAGCAGAAAGTGTGCATAAATGTTTATATAAAATAATTGATAGGATCGATGAAATAGTGAATAAAATAATAGAATTTTTATCCTATGCAATTTTACATAGTTAGGCTAATATAAGCTTTATCTACAAAAGTGTAAAGAGGTGTGGATGACAATATTATGAGAAAGATCAAATTGTCTTCATATGTATAAGGGATTAAGGTCTTTTTATTTTACACTTATTCAATTTGTATAATTCTATAGCTTTTTAAACATTCTTTGTTATCCGTGTTAGCTGATAATGTTCTTGTACTATGCTTTGAAGATAATGATTAAGGAAGTTTATTCAGAGTTCTCTGACTGCTTTGTGAAAGAATAGTGGTTTGTGTGCTGTTCTGTTAGAATGGCTTGGGAGTGCTTAGCTAAACAAATCATAAGTAGCTCATAGCACTTGTTTGAAATAAAGCACCTTACCAATGTAACTACTAATATATATGATCTTAGTGTGATCATGGCTAAGAGAAAAGCAAGAAAATATGTGTTTTAACAATAATTAAAAGGCAGACTTCTATTTTTTAATTACTTTTTCATTGGAAAATATGTAAATGCAAGTCTAATTTTGCTCTCTATGCTCATTTATAATTAACCCTCTTGTTGTTTGTTAGTGGTAGAAATAAGGATATATTTAATTTATATGGAGTCCTGAGGTAATAATATTCTGCATTAAAACCTTACCCTAATTTTCATTTTGAAACTTGCAGATAGTCCTTTCCAATTCATAGTCATTAAAAATTGTTCAATAAAGAACTGCCAAGTACTTTCTATTTGTGGGAAAATTGCTGTGTTAGACAAGGAAATATAGATAGATACAGATATTTTACACCTTTTTTGGGAATTTATATAGTGTATAAGTTGCTTTTGAGTAAGGATCTAGTTTTTTCCAATTACATCTTATTTTTAGCAATGTTACTTACATGCATACAAAACCCAGTCAGTACCTCCATACTGATTGCACTGAACATTCATCCTGTCATGGCCTTAGTAGTTCAGTCCCACAGGATCAGCCCACACAGGACGAAGAGTCTCAGGAAATGGGACTGAAATAAATCCATTTGGTAGGCCTTAGGATAGAATACTCAGTGTTTCCATCTGCATTTTAGAACTTGAGTGGATCAGTGTCCTTAATTATTGGTACCAGTCTGAAAAATCAAAACGCTCTTCTTACTCAAGGCCAGGTTTTGGTCCATTCTTGGTTTCTTCCACAAAGAAAATTTTAACAATAGTGCTAGAATTTATAAAACCAGGGTGTTGAAAGACCACTGACAGTAATAAAATACAGTATGAGAAGCTATGAAAAGGCAACATTATAATTCATGAGCTGAAGTAAGAATATTTGGGTTTCTGCTTTTTCTGCTGTAAGAGTCCACATTTCTAGGCCATTTATCTCTGGAGAATAACACAGCTATGCAAGAGAGAGATCTGTCTCCATTCCAAAAATTAGAAAACCTTTTCCTTTAGACCTTGAAAGAGACCGCTTCCCCTACAAGTTTTTGTAAATTTATTTTCTCTGATTAATATTGACATTTTTAATATTACTCATACTGCTCCTTTGGATGATTATTGTGAAAAAAATCAGTATTTATTGATGATTGCCATTATGTGATACTTTAGATACTTTCTTCTCTTTAAATATTGTAAGAAGTTATTGGAGCTGCTAAGTGACAGCCGTGATTATACGATTCACACAGAGATTTCTAAAGACATTCATTCCTTATGTGGGCAATATAGTACAGCTGGGTAGCATGAAGCTTTGTTAATGTTAGCATAATCTGAAACAGTTTTTGCCAAGGTTTACTATTGCTTGTTCTGACAGTTAGAATGTGCTGCCTGCTTATCAAAGACGCCTTCAGAAATATTACTATCCTCTGTATAAATAGCTTTATTAAAATAAGTTTTGCCAGGCTGAGAAATTGCTAGAATTATACTTATGAATACCCTTATTTCAGCTCCCCTGTGCATGTGCATTAGAGCACTTTTTAAATGTAATCTCTTTATTTCTTTTTCTTTTCTCTTTTTTTTTTTTTTTTTTTAAGCAGGTACACAACTTTATCTATAAAATTACAATTATTACTTCAGGAAAAAGCATTCATTATTCAGTTTTTACTTTGCTTCATTGCTTACACTGTGTCAACATGTCCTTTTTATTGTATATTATGTAAAGAATGCTCTGAATACAAAATGGTTAATTCCTTGATACGAGAAGTGTGGCTGTTGTCATGCAAGTGCTGCAGTACTTCATGAACATTAATAACTCTGTAATAAACATAAACATTAATAAACTCATTACTTATGAAGCTAAGGGATAGTCTGTTTTACAAGTAAAGAACAGCGAAACAGGGAAATTAAATGCAAAACCATCCTCCAAATTTAGTTAATGAAATTGAACTGTAGAGAATTTGCTTTTTTACATTACTTTATATATGGTTTTATTTGTTCACTATGAACTTTCTGTTAATGCTAGTTGTTCTCATGTTTCATGGCCGTTTCTTAGAATTTAAAGTCCCAACTATCAAGTGCACTGTATGTGCCCTGAACCTAAGAAGCAATAAAAGAAATAATAGTATTTATTAAGTCTTTACTACTACAAACTGTGCCAATGAGGAGATGACTGCAGAGCTCAGTGGTAATCATTTTCCCAGTCATGGGCACCTACTGATAAAACTCATAGAATATCACTGATCATTCATTTGTTCAGGTAGCTGATGCTGTGAAAGGGTTGAAATGTTTTTGTAAAAGATTTGGAAATGTGTTCTAGTGTGAGGGGACCAGGACTTTCTTATATGTAACTTCTTTTCTTCAATACATTTGTGTCTGGCACATAATTTGGACTAACATTAAGTGCTGTTGGTATCACATGTATCTAGATAATCCAGTCCTCAAAAGTCAGTAGTTCAGTGCTGATACTTGAGGACCCTCTCAAGATTGAAAACAGCTGAAAGTTATGACTGTGTGCAATGGAGTATTTGTTTTCTCCTGGAAAACACAGAAATTTGCTCAGGAGTCTTGGGACAATTTTAGCAGCTCAGGTTTGACCTTGTCAGTCTTTTGAAACTATCATAAACTCTTTGGGAAATCCTACTGTGAGCAGGGTATTTTTTTCCACCCTGTGCCCTATGTTGCATTGTATTTATGGGAAAGAGATCACTAGACTTCAGCTTTTATTAAGTAGGAACTCTACCTGCATATTAAATTTTGACCTAAGAATCCGACTTCAATTAAAAATACTGAACTTTATTTTCTTTCTTGGATTAGAAATGAAACATTCAATTTTAGCTATGAATGAGAGATTGCATAAAAATATGGTGATTTGTAGGTTTTGTGTTGCCATGCAGGTGACTTTATCACTATGTCCCTTTAATTACTTTAATCAGAACATAACACTCTAATGAATTTTTTTACACTTGTTTTAGAAAAGACAGGCTATAAAATGCCAGTACAAGGTACAATACGTAATGATCTACCACAGGCAGGCAATGAATAATACTTATCTATCCTGGAATTCAAAACTTAGAAAAAATAAAATTCATGTGCTGTGTATATTTTAGCAAGGATATAATGTAGGTTTTAGTCATTAGAGAACCACTGGAGCATTTAAACTTAATTTTCTTCCCTTCACTGATGCAACTTCAAAAATATTTTATGAAATACCACAGGATGTTCAGTCTTTTTGTGTGTGTATGTGTGTGTCTGTGCACTTTATTCCAGATCAAGCTAATTTTTTTGTCTGACTCACACAGAGTAGTTACTCCGGATCTGTTCTGTTCTACTTTTAGCCATTTATAGAGCTATGAAGAAAGGTCAGAGGACTAAAAGATCAGTCAACTGCTTAATGGTGCTTAATTTTTATGTTTATTGTGTTGTAAAAATTCCTTCATATCTGCATTTCTCTCAAAGTGTATATTAATGTTAGTATTTGTAAAGTTACAATGAAAGGAATCATATTCCTGATACATTTCTGTTAACTCAACTTCAGTCCAAATACCTGCAAGAAGTTCCATGGTAGAAACCAAAGCAGGTTTTGGGGTTTTTCTTACATCACAGTTAAATATTAATTTTCATGCTACTTCATTAGGCAAACAGAGTAAAAATGTGTTATGATTTTGAAATCTGAAATTTTGAAATTTTGAAATTTTGAAATATAAAGCCCATTCCAACAGGAAGCAGAAAAACTTTAGAACTGAATTGAATTCACACTTCCAAACAGGTGGATTATTTCAGATACTGTGTCAAAAGCATGCAAGTTATGGTGAATAAATTTCTTAATTTAATAGCACAAAAAAACCCACAAACAAAAAAATGCTGACTATTCTAAAGGGTCTGAAACTATTACAAGTATTATTATCTGTGTGTCATAAATATGATTTAAAATAATTTGCTTAGCCAAATGTGCCGACTTCATTTAGATTAACTTTTGTGTTAATTTTGTGGGTTTCTTAAAAAGTTACTCTATCAAGACATACTCTGCATTCATCATGTAAGTCATTTATAATGCCTTATTTATAATTTGCTGTGTAACATAATGCAAATTGTTACAAAACTCTGGTGAGTAATTAATACATAATGTTTTGGTCTTTGTGACACAAGTAGGTTACTAGAGGAAAAAAACACAAGAAAAGTTAAAAGAACATCAAACCTTCAAGTCAAGCACTCCAAAATTCGAAAATAGTAAAACTGTTGTAGCCACTGTGGTTCAGCTTCTTTACATGTTTCTGTGCTAGGAAGGATCTATGCCTATAGGAAATTCTCTATTTAGTGAAGAGTAGGTGTTGGGGAGAGACATACAGACCACTGAAAATCTAACGAGAGCTGCCAGCTATAGCAGTCTGAGGTCATCTCAACAGCTGAGGCTGTGACTGAGCATTTCAGTGCTGAAGAAAACAGAGCAGCTTGATTAACTCCAGCAGTTGTTAAAGATAATCCATCAGAAACAGTGGCTCAGCTATGAAGGTGTGAATTACTGAGGGGAAGAAATAAACATGTATGTTCACATGATTGTTCAACATTTATTGTAAAGTGTGAGGTTTCATGTAATGCTCATTTTGCAAGATCCTGTCTTGAATGAAAGGTAATTTGCAAACAGGTTTAAGATGCCTTTATCACAGAATCTGAATGTTTCAGATTCTCTTAATTATTTCACAATGATAATATTTCCAAATCACATGTGAAGTTTAAAGGCATTGCAATACAAATTGCCAAGTGTCCATTTACTTTGCAGGTTTATAGGATTAAGAAATGATTTTTACCAGTTATTGATAATTTTATAGCACTTTATATTCAAATAATGATTTTAGTTGCAGTTGTAAATATTGAGAAAGTCTAATGTCACAATCCAAACATCCTTTCAATGCACCTGCTCATGTTCTACTCTTTTCAGTGCCTGTTCATTTCATTTACCTCTGCTTTTGGCCTTTGTGCTCTGCCTGTCCTTTCAGAGATTCTTCTAGTCCTGTGATTATAGCAAAACTTTGTCATCCACACCCCCAATTCCATAGTATTTTTTGTTTTTCCTTATCACTCTACTAACATGCTGCTCAGTTGCCAGAACATAATGTATTTGATATTTCTGGTTTTAGTCCCTGAGTCCAGTACCATTTTAAGTCACAAGCGGGAACGTCAGAAAAAGATAAACCATCCCCTGCATATGTAAAAAGTAGCATGCTTAGCTCTTTCATTTAGTAGAGTCTGCATTTCATCCACAGTGGGATCTGTAGAGTTGGATTGTCTTTATTACAGACAAAGTCATTGAGGAATAAAAGAATGTAGCTGTCAGACTAACTTCAGCTGCCAGCTAGCACACATGTAAACCATGCCTTTGGTATCAGTGAAACAAATACATGCTCCAAAGAACTAGGGCTTCTCAGATTAATGGGATTTTCTTTATTTGGTTTTTTTCTTTCCTCTAATGATTTGGGAATAACATTCTTTTTCCTTACAGGAACTGAATTTTGTGAATTATGCCAGCGTTTTGTAATTTCTTTCAGAAAAGCTGAAAATAATAAAATTCTAAGAAATTGAAGACAGAGCCTTACAATGCAGAATGGTAGCTTCCTAAAGCACACAAATTTTGAGATATGGGCATATTATAGAATTAGATTAAAATCTTTTTAGTTACCACTCCACATCTCAATTCCTGTAGGAAATGTCTATTTTCTTTGCCCACCTTTGCAAAATGAATTTGCTTCATTCTTGCTTTCTTAAAGAAAATTTTTTCCTTATGTTTTTTACTGATGATTCCTCTGTTGCAAATCTGCGGTGCTGTTAACCACTGGGATATTTAGTGGGATGTGTGATGTGTGGCGTATACGGTTTTCAGCTCTGGGTCAGGTAAGGAAAGGCGTCAACAAAACCTCTGCCTTGTACTTCCAGAGGGCAGACTTTGGTTTGTTCAGGACACTGGTTAGGGGAGTCACTTGGGAAACAGTCTTTAGTAACAAAGGGGTCCAATAGTGCTGAACACACTTTAAGAAAGAAACGTTAAGGCTGCAGGAGCAGACCATCCCCCTTGTGCTGAAAGACATGCCTGGGGGAAAAAAGATCATCCTGGATAAATAGAGAGCTTGTCCCAGGAACTCAGGCTAAAAGGGAGGGTTTATGACCTTGGGAAGAAAGGGCAGGCGACTCAGGAAGGAGTACAAAGATGTTGTTATGTCACGTAGAGAGAAAATTAAAAAGGCCAAAGCTCAGCTAGAACTCAATGTGGCCATTGCTGTGAAAGATAATAAATGTTTTTATAAATATATTATCAATAAAAAGAGGTCCAAGGAAAACCTCCATCTTTTACTAGACAAGGGGTGGGGGGAAAATTGTCCCTAAAGATGAGGAAAAGACTGAGGTACTTAGTGCCTTCTTTGCCTCGGTCTTTAACAGAAAGACCAATTATTCTCAGCACAATCAGGCTCCTGAGCTGGTAGACTGGAACAGCGAGCAGAATAGACCCCTGCAATCCTGGGGGAAGTGGTTAGTGACAGGCTGTGTCACTTAGACACTCACAAGTCAATGGGTATGGGATGCTCCTGAGAGCAGGCATTGAAGGTACTGGCAAAAGAGCTCACCAAGCTACTCTCCATCATTTTTTATCGGTCCTGGTTAACTGTGGAGGTCCCAGGTGACCAGAGGTTGGCCAGTGTGACACCCAGGCACAAGAAGGGGCAGAAGGAGGATATGTGGCACTCCAGGACTGTCAACCTAATGTCGGTGCCAGGAAAGGTAACGAAACAGATTATCTTGAGTGTGATCCCACAGCATGTATAGGGCAGCCTGGGGGTCAGGCTCAGCCAGCATTTTGGTTTAAGAAAGGCAGGTCCTGCTTGACCAACCTGATCTCCTTTTACAACCAAGTGATCCACTAAGTCTACCTGGACAATATCAAAAGCCTTTGATATTGTGTCCCACAGCATTTTCCTGGAGAAGTTGTCAGCCCACGGCTTAGATGTGTGCACTCTACACTGAGTTAACAATTGGCTGGATGGCTGGGCCCAGAGACTGGTGGTGAATGGTGCCATATCCATCTGATGGTTGGTCACCACTGGGGTTTCCCAGTACTCAGTACTGGGGCCAGTTCCATTTAGTATCTTTATTGATGATATGAATGGGAGCATTAAGTGCACCCTCAGCAAGTTCGCAGCTTATAGTAAGTTGGGCATGCGTTTCGATGTGCTGGAGAGCAAGAAGGCTCTGCAGAGGGATCTGGACAGGCTGGATTGATGGGCTGAGGCCAATTGGATGAGGTTCAACAAGGCAAAATGGTGGGTTCCACACTTGGTTCACAACTCCTTGCAATGCTACAGGCTGGGAGCAGAGTATACGGAAAGTGGCTGAGTAGAAAAGGACCTGGGGGTGCTGGTCAACAGCTGGCTGAACATGAACCATCTGTGCCCAGGTGGCCAAGAGGGCCAATGGCATCCTGGCCCATATCAAAAAGAGTATGGAAGTGATTGTCTCTCTGTACTTGGTACTGGTGAGGCCTCACCTTGAGTACTGTGTCCAGCTCCTCATTTCAGGAGGAAATACTGTGTCTCCTCATTTCAGGAATGACAATGAGGTACTGGAGCGTGTCCAGATAAGGGCAACAAGGCTGGTGAAGGGTCTGTTGAGTAAATCCTATGAGGAGCAGCTGAGGGAGCTGAGTTTGTTCAGCCTGATGAAAAGGGCACTCAGTGATGACCTAACTGCTCTCTACAATTGCCTGAAAGGAGGTTGCAGCACGGTTGGGTTTGGCCTCCTCTCCCAGGCAACAAGGGACAGGCCAAGACACAAAGGCCTCAAGCTGCACCAGCAGAGGTTCAAGCTGGACATCAGGAAGAATTTCTTCATAGAAAGGGTGGTCAAGCACTGGAATGGGCTGCCCAGGGAGGTGACGGAGTCATCATCCCTCGAGGTGTTCAATAAATGACTGGACATGACATTTAGTTCTGTGATTTAGTTGACAAGATTGGACTATATGATTTTGGATGTCTTTTCCAATCACAATAATTATATGATTCTGTGATAGGACAAGGGGGGACGGCTTTAAACTGAAAGAAGTTTAGCATTAGAAAGGTTTAGATTACATACTAGGTAGAAATTCTAAGCTGTCAGGGTGGTGAGGCACTGGAACAAGTTGCTCAGAAAAATGAATGCCCTATACCTGGAAGTGTTCAAAGCTAGGCTGGAGAGGCATTGAGCACCCTGGTCTAGTGGAAGATGTCCCTGCCCATAGCTGGTCGGTTGGAACTAGATGATCTTCAAGGTCCCTTCCAGCCCAAACCATCTATGATTATTTGATTCTATGACTTAGAATAGAAGAAAATGTAAGACATAATATGATGAGTTACATTATGGGAAAAATGAAAAGTTCCATTTTGAGCCTTTAATTTAGGCTTCTAGGAGTTTAAAGGCATTCCTTGTCATTAGTGCATAGAATTAAACTTTCTCTCAGTTTGGGTGAGCTGTCTTTTCTGTCTCAGATACCCAGACTGAACTTCAGTTGAAACTTATGTAACTTCTGTAATTTCTGCATAACAGTTTTTTCTGATTAAAGTCTGAGGTATCTGAGCAAAACCTCACAGTTTTTCTTCTTCATACTAATCAGAACATTTATTTCTGAAGTATGCATGCACCTAGAGTGTATTCAGAGGGTATATGCCAGTCACACCCCCTCAGTTTCTCTGCTCGCCATCTGTATCTGGAGAGTTGAGCCTTCTGCCTGGAACCTTACTTGTGTTACTTAAGCCTGTATGGTATTTTTCTCAAAAGCCATCATACCTTTAGAAACACTTACCAGCTTCAACACTGGCTGAAACTCTGAGCAACTTGCACCTCACTGAAGGCAAAAAGTTGTATATAGGATACCTATCGAGGTAGTACAACCGGACACAGTTTCTGCTGCATGCACACTTGTAGAGATAGGCTGCAATACATCTGAGTCTAGGGCCAGAAGTTTGCAAGCCACTTGGGCACTTTGGAAAATATTGTGCTTTGTCTTCTTGAAATCATTGTCTGTTTTTTTCACAAATGAACATCTTCAAGAACATCTTGTACCCAGATGTCTGGCATTTGCTATGAAAATAATATAGTTACAGATTATCTAGTCTGTCAAACTGCTTCAGGCTGTTTTCAATAAATTTATCATTTTATTTATGTAGAATTCTCAGTTTCTTTCTTTCCTGTTACTATGTATAGACAAATTTCTTAACACTGAAACCAGCACATACACATTCATTCATCTATACTGGCACACACACATACATATATATACGCACATATACGTGAAAATAAAAATTGTTTGCAATTAAACTGGAAAACCAATAAAATGAATTCTCAAGTTCTGTGCTGTTGTGGTATGGAGCAAGGTTTCATTTCAGACTGAGTGAATGCTATGAAATTATTGCTATTTTTAATACTATTAAAGGGGGATGATAATGTTGACTTTATCCAGCATCATAAACTTAAAATAATTTTAGCCCTTAATACATTTCTAAAGGATGATGCCTTGAAAATATATGCATGTAGAATGATATTGCTAGCCCATTTTAATGTGCCTATGCTATTACCAAGGTTTCAGGAGTTTTCACTTTTGGATGTGATGCAGAAAGATAACAACTTCCCTTTAAGGCTGGTTTAATTACTTATGGAGTCAGTTATGCTACCTAAGTTAAGCTGCTTGACAGTATGTACAAACAAAACACATTGTATTATTTTCTTTCTAAGAAAATTAAGGAAACCTACTGAATCATTTAAGTCATGAAACTGAAGACAGAACACAGAACTTCTGAAGAAGTATAGTCTCAATTACATAGCTCCCCATTGTTTAAACCCCTGATAACCACTTTCATTTCTGAATTCCATGTGTTAAGCATGGCTTCACCCATTGTTTATGTGCTGTATGTGGTGGGTGAGTGTAGTATTACCCTAGCAGGGAGCAATGAATTCTGTAGAACCACAGCTTTGGTCTTGAAAGATATTTATAATTATTACTTTTGTCTGATATGAATTCAGGTCTTCAAGAGATCTAGGCTCATGCTTTTGGATACGTGGTGATCTTGCAATAGAAATTACTTTCTGTTTCACAGAAGTTGCATTATACTATCAAAGGACATTACTTTGTATTACTTTGCCCTTTCAAAAGTAACTTTTGAAAGTCTGTTGACATGACTTCATTGTGAAATTATGACTTGGATTGTTTCATTTTTCTGAAACATTTTACAGAACTTTGATATAGATATTTGTCAGAAAGTACTTATCTGTGAAAATAATATACTTTATCTGTACCTTAGACAAAATTTCAAACTGAAATTAGGATCAACATAGTGATTGTGTTTTTATACTTCAGAAAACTGTTTTATATCCACCTAAACCTTTTTGAAGAAATTCCACAGGAATTCAAAGCACCTAATCAAAAACCCAGACAGGAACATTTAGTGAAGGTAGTAGTTATTTACCCAGTTCTACTGAAGATTCTCTGCTTCAAAACTAGTAGCATTGAATAGTGTAAATCTCTGAATGTCTTTAACTTTGTGAAGAAGGCTATCAGCCACCTCCATTAGCAAGAGTATAAACAAAATGTGATTTATATCTGAATACCTTAGCTTAAGTTCATAATTCAGTTTTCTTAGTTTAGTACATTCCTGTAACTGAGTCTTTTCCGAGGCAATTGCAATACTGGCCATTCTTCCTTTCAGAATCAATGGTCATTATAAGAAATAAAATTAATAAAGTTATAGCAGTCTCAGATAATGGTTAATACAAGCTTGATCTTAGTATTTTAAAGACTCTTATACACAAGGACGAGTAGGTTAAAGAAATTCTGAGCCACAGGAGATCGTTTCCTATGGTACTTACATAATTTCATACTCAAAACAGTTGCAGAATCTACCAAAAGGCATTCCATTTAACTAGACTTCAACAGGATGTCAAGTAACTTACAGTAATTAACTCTCAAAATAATTTACAATAAAATGCATCATTCAACAGTATTGGTCAGTCTTTAGGTCTCCTCTGTCACTTCAGTCTCTGACATATCTGATTTTTTTGAGCTTGAGTGGTCTTCTACGTGGTCTTTTTACACATCTCTTAAGCTCCTTTGATACTGTCTGAATCACTACTTTTCCTATGATCTGTTCTGTACGTACTTGAGTTCTTTTCACTTCCTTTTTGCACTAAATTTTAAGTCTTAAATTGCCTCTGCCATCCACTAATCTGTTACTGTAGTGATGCCAGCACAGCCCACACTTAACAACAGATGTTGAGACAAGGATGTGGGTGTTGAAGGGTATGTGCGAAGGGGAACACCCGAAACTGTCTTGAGAGGGTGTTTGCTTAAATGCTAACCAGGGGACTCTGAGGAGATTTCTGAAATAAAGGATTCAGCTTTAAAAGAAATATGTAAAAAGAAAGCCTTTGGCATGTGGGGAGATACCTTGCAGTGGAACAGTGGCAGTTAAACCTCTTTCCTGCTGGAAGTCTTCCATCACGACCCTATGAGATGCAACAGCTCCATGATGTGTTTTCACACTAACATAGATTAGCAACCTCTAGGGAGAGGCACAGCTTCACACAAAGCTAGAGCTCTTCTCTCTCTCACACAAGGGTAACCTGCCCTCCCAGGGGAGAGTGTTGTGCTTGTCCATATGCTGTCTGTGTTCCCGTAATTCTGTGGGCGTGAGTGTTCTTAGAACTTTGTGGGATTGGGTAGAGAAGGGCTTTAGAAATTAAGAGGTGTTTATCAACATTTTGTAAGTGTCTAGTGTTGTGCTTTATCCGTTTTATTATTAATCATGAATGCAAATTCATTGATTGCCAGTTAATTATTTCTCATTAGTAAATCACAAAGCTGATTAAATCCTGACTTGAGCTATGTAAATTGAACAGTTTTTCCCTGAAAAGTTACCAATTTTTTTCATGCAAATTGCATCCTAGAAGCAGTTGAAATACAATTTGCAGAGTTTACATGATTCAAAGAAGTGAGCCTTCTATGTGACACCAAGATGTTTTAGTCTAATTACAGTCTTAGCAACCTAAACAGAAAATTATTAGCCCACTTACAAAGATTCTAGATTCTTATAGTACAAATTACTCAGTTTTTACAGCTTATTCCTGGTAATGCCATTTAAAACTATTTTCTGATATCTGTCCAGTATATCTGTGTTGTGCTTAGCTTTCCATTGCTTTTCTTGGTCCTGAGGTTGGTGGCTTGGAAAGGCGGGGAGAGGGAAGAGAGTTGATTATAGGAGTCATTAGCATTTTATAACTTTAACTGTGATTGTTTTGGCAACTTCAGTTGTTCTCAGAATACAAAACCTGTGGCTTGTTACAGGTGACGGTGACACCATATTTACTGGCTTGTGAGGCTACCTGTTGTGGAGAAACTGAACAGAGATCTAATATTGTGTGATTATCTTGTGATCACTTTGTAATAGTGAGGTGGACCTTCAGGAAGTACTGTTATCTTTTTGCTTTTAAACTGTAAATTTACACTTTTTTTTTTCCCTCTGGCAAAAGGTGTATCCATGTAGCATTTGTGTAACTAACATTTCTGTTTTTCTGTTTCCTTCTTATTGTCCAAAAGGTTTCTGATAGTGATAGAATCAGCATTAATGGAGACCTAGTCAGATAACCTGATTGTAAACATCCTGTTTCAACAAGTAATGCTTCTGTTTTTAAAAACCTTGTCCTGTAAATTGAAATTATCAAATAGGGATCAAGTTTTATCCCTAAGTTTGATCATTCATATTTTTCAGCATTTTAAAAATAATTTTGATACTGTTTCCACAAAACCCTTAGATTGAAACATAAAATAAAATTATGAATTCTTGGAAAAATAAAAAAGGTAAATGAATAAATATAAGAGTCATGGTGTAGTCATATCATTAACATATCCAATGAAAGACAGATTTTTGTACAATAGCTGCACAGTATTCTCCAAAAATGCTGTGTCTGGATAGTCAGAATAATAATTCATAGCCATCTGATTCTTCTGAAGACATAGGTAGCACTTTGTCAATATCAATCCATGTATGTAACTGTTCCTAAAGCATCTGTGTGCTAAATCAAAACTGTCTTTTTTCAAGCTTTTTCTTCCCTATGTGATACTGTGGCACTTTCAATATTTACACTCATTATAAGACTTTTTTTTTCCATTTTATGTTGTCTTGTCTGCTTTCTTTCACTTAGTTGTGGGCTATCAGACTATTTATTATTCATAACCCAGCAATATTAAGTAAAATATAGCTATATTTTTTCAAATTGTTATTTCAGCTGAACTTGCCTTCATCAGAAAATAAAAATCTTTGGACATCTTTGAATAGGTATTATAGTTTCAGAGCGTTTTGGTAGTGCCAGAGTCTTCAGCAGCCCTCATGTTCTCTACCTTACTGCCTGTTACTCTGCTCCTCTCTTGGACACACTCCAAGTTTTACTTCAGCATCTGGTATTGGGGCATATTTTGGGTGATATGTAATGATAAATCTAGGGTGTACAGTACATCAAAGTTGAATTTTTACTGCAACTCCAAGTGATTAGGAAAGAAAAGCAATATGTATAAAAGAGAGGAGTATGGATCTCTGTGAGCTATTAATAGCAGCTGTCATGGTTTATCCCCAGCTGACAAGGCACATTCAGCCACTCACTCTATTCCCTAACCAGTGCCAAGTACAGAGGGATGATCACTGTCCTGGTCTTGCCGGCCACACTATTTTTGTGCCATTGGCCTCCTTGGCCACGTGGCCACACTGCTGGCTCATGTTCAGCTGCTGTCAGCCAACACCTCCAGAGCCTTTTCTGATGAGTTGCTTTCCAGCCACTCTTCCCCAAGCTGTTCTGATGCACAGGGTTGTTGTGAGCCAAGGGCAGGACCTGGCACTTGGCCTTGTTGGGCTTGGACCGTGGATCCAGCCTGTCCAGATCCCTACCTAGAGCCTTTCAACCCTCCAGCAGATCAACACTCCCACCCAACTTGGTGTCATCTGCAATTTTACTGAGGGTACACTCAATCCCCTTGTCCAGTTCATAGATAAAGATGCTGAACGAGACTGGCCTCAGTCCTGAGCCCTGGGGGACACCACCGGTGACCAGATGGCAACTGGATGAAGGACCACTCACCCCCACTCTCTGGGTCCGGCCATGCAGCCAGTTCTTAACCCAGTGACCCTTTCCTTGAAAGGGAAGTTTTCTGTTGGGTCTCTGACATGTCTTTTCTCCAAGTCACTCGGAAAAATTTAAAAAAAGGATAAAAAATGTGTATCTCTTTTGATTTTTGTTGAACATGCTAGCAAACAATGAAATTATATTCAGGCCTTCCAATTGCTTTTGAAAAGTAACAGTTCAGATGAACAGATTCTCTAGGGGAAGAAATATTTCCTTGACTGATTCAGCAAGACTCATGTTAGAGTTGAATCCTAAATCTTTTTGAGAGAAGATATTCCACCATTTAGTGCTCTTTTTATTTCCTACTTAAGAACTGCTGAGCTAAATATTGCTCGAAGCACTAATAAAGCTGTAATGGAAAATATGTTATGTATTTATTTATGAGAAACATGTTAATTTGCAGTTTGTATAACCTGAAAGTGCAGCCAATTCCTTTATTTCTTAAAAATTAGAAAGCTAGTAGCGATTACCAGGACTGATAGGCAAATAAGTTAGCATAGACTGAATGACTACAACAGGTAGATTACTCCATTTATTAACTAAATATAACAATGTAATCAACAAATTTTCCAAATCTAATAGTAAAAAATTAAATTAGAGTTTTGTTTTATAACATAGTTAACAGTCTTCATCAGTGTAGCATTGGCACATCCTGCATTTACTCTGAGGTGATATCAGCAGTAGCTGACTGAAGTATTGATTACTAATTTTAGGTAGATATATGAGTCATGTAGTTAAAAATGTTTGGGAATAACTGCGTAGGCAGTTGGGTTTTCTAAACTTCACTTTAGAGCGGTTGTACATACATTATAGCTTAGGTAACTCTCGTCTCACATCATGTTTCTTTTCTGATTAGTCTAACCATGCTAGGCTATAATTATCCATAATATAGTGTCAGAGCAAATTGACATGATATTCAACTCAAATAACAAAAGAAATATTAAACTGCTCAACCTGGACAGAGATAGATAGGTATCAAGTCTATATAATTTTTTTTCTTCAGAAATGATCTTAATGGGTTTGTGTGTGTGTGCGCGTGTAAGTTGCTCAGCCTTCTTTGGCTTACATTTTACAACCTTTCATTTCCTCTATTTCACTCTTACCCTTGAGCTTATGTGGGGAGAAGCTGTCACTCTAAGGGTATGCCCACATAGACATTTTCAAGCTCACTTGTCTAATACTTCAAGCAGAGAGGAGTCCATTCTGCTTGCGCGCTGAGCCGTGAAACCAGATGGCTGCAATTAACCCAGCAATGAAATGAAGTATGATATCTTGGGCTCTGCAATGTGATAACACTCGGTGGTTTCCTCTGGCACAGCGTATGAATGAATACACTACAAAATCTCTGTAAACATTCCCTTAGATGAACTGTGTGGTGTAAGGTACTTAAATCCTTCACATCTGCTGACCATGCAGAACTCAAAAGTTCATTGAAGAGGGAAAAAAGAGGCTGTGTAGGACTCCATAATTGAAAACTTACCTAGATATTCTGGAAGCCAAGCATAGTGAACTGAACCAAGCTGAAAATAAAGGAGGGACAAGTTGTCTAGATGCCTATAATCCATCTGCTTATGGGAAAGAAGTAATAGGTAAATGGTAAAGCAAATAAGTTTCCTTTAAACTTTCTAGTACAAGGCTCCCTATTTTGCTCCTTGTTCTTTATATTCAGGATTTTGAAATAAATCCTACATTGGTGCTCTCTACTGAAGGCAGTCATTGTTTAGAGTCTGATTCTTCTTAGGAGCTATCCAAACATTTAGAATCACATAAAGTGATTATGGGGTCTGGGTTTTGGTTTCAATTTGAAATGAAAAGGTTAACTTTGTCATTTGCCAACTTTAATTAGTTTTATGATAAAAAAGGTTTCTATCAGTAAGTAAATGAGGATAAACATTAATTATTAAATATGTGCCTCCTCTGTGCCCTCTTTTGGTAGGAAAAATTGCTGAAGGCAACAATTTATTTTAAAAATGCGTCTGGGATTTAGGTTTTAATTATCGATCAGAAAAAAAAATGTAATAAAAGTACCGCACACAAAAACTGTCTTTGCTTGCTATAGTACTGAGGTGTTCACTAAAAAGCTTCTGATAGAGATCAGACAAATTGATATTTTTTTGTTTGATGGAGGGTGCATTTGGGTGTCTAATTACTTACCTCTTCAGTTTCATGTTCTTAAGACTACATAAAACATGAAGCTTTTTGGTCTTGTTTTATATAAGAGATTAAATAAAGCCACAGTTGATTACAGTTTATAAATTGACCACATGCCAATTATACTGAAGGTTTACAAAAGGTAATGAATAGCTCATTGACTGTGTCTGTTTACTGTGCACTCTGCATCGATTTCTGGTTTGTTAGAACATTTCATGCATCAGCACTGGAACCACTAGGCCTACCATTCTCAGAGGAACTGGGGAGTGCTGCGGGTCAATACCTGAACCATATACTGTACATACCCTATTTAGTTCAAATTAATCACTATGGACCAATTTCAGTCCTAGCATAAGTGGGTAGAACAGCAGGCCTTGTTTTTGATAGAGCTTTATTGACATACCAGTATATCTTTTTAGAAATTAGTATCATATTTTTCTTAGAGTTTCTGAAAAATATGAAGTTTTTCTTCTGTATTCTTTACGTTCCAGTATTTGATAGGTTTTTCACTTCAATCAATAATTGGTCATTTCAAGTTTAATTTTGGATTGGAGTGTTAAAATTTTGATGTGCTGAAAGCTTCCTGGAGACTTATTCTTTCTACTAATCAAACAATTCAGCTTTGCCGTACATGATCAGCAATAAACATAGTATTCTAGGCAGTCTTTAAAACACCCTGTTATATGGCTGATCTGTGAAATGGTTTTCTGCATATGAGAGTATTTATTAACTTTTATGTTTAGTGTTGGGAAAAAAATTGAGCATTTGTGTAAGAATTTAAGTGTGTCATAGACAAGAGAATATAACAGAAGAATAAAAGAAATATATAAATAGGCTCATGTTTCTTCTAGCTTAGACTTTCCTGTATGGTTTTTCTCAGACAGTGGCCAACAATGCAGCCACGTAACAAACACTTCATTAAGAATGGAATTACTTTCTTTGTGGTGTCCCCTTCCACTTCCAGTCAACATCAGTGAGAGATTTCCAGAGCTGGAACTTTCATCTGCACCATACGTAGTAGTTTGTAACTTCCAACCAGCATGTCAAGTTTTCTTAGTTTTGAGAGATTATCCAGTAAAAGGGCAATTTTTTCTAATTAATTACTAGTAGCAATGGTACCCAGTGCCTTTGAGACTTTCCAATATTATGTCTGAAAACATTCAATTATTAGGCATATTACTTCATCTATTTTTTCTCAATGGTTATACTAACACTCTAGTCAGTATTTCCTTTTTTTATCATGAATTCAGTAAGGAGGTATGTGTTCCATATTCACCCAAATTCAGTGTTTACTTATTCAGGGATAAATTTACTAATGGGTGGTGAGTTTCGCTTACTGTCTCTGTACATATATGACACCCACCCATTCTAATAAGAATTGCATCTGTCTCCTTCACTGGTAGGCTTTTGGATGCTTCCCTGCTAGTTCTTTATTTTTGTGTATGCCTACCAGGTATGTGTTTGTAAAAGTCTTTTACTGAATTCTCAAAACCTTTCAGTGATCATTCTTGTTGTTTGAAGCAGCCTGATTGGCAATCATATTTCATTAGCACTTACAATACATTTTCTCAAGAAGTAATTTTTTTTTTTTCATTTTGGTGTAAGGAAGGACTGTTTACTTTCTCAACTCTTTCCATGCAGTCACAGTAATTTCTTTCTTCTTCCTTCAGTTGAATTGGTAAAAATTATAATGGTAAAAATGCCTTTTTTATTAATTAAGCTTTCTAAAGTTCTTGTACAAAACAAAGTGTGTCAGAAGATATTCCTTACACAGATTGCAAACTAAGCAACAAAGAGATACAACCTCTTACACCTTTCAGCCTTTAAGTGTCAGAAGTTTCTTAAAAATATTGAGTTGTCTTTCTTCTTTCTGTTCCAGTTTACATGGGCAAACTTCTCTTAGCATGTGGTGGTATTTCAGTTGGCAGTAGATTTTTTAATGCAGTGTGTCAGATCCCACTCAGGTTTTTTGCCAAGTGAGGTGTCAAAGTGAATCACCAAGTGAGGATAACCATCCAACCAGTGAGTTGGTCCTCACTAATGGCAGAGGAGTACGTTCAAATGACTCACCAGTTATTCTTAAAGAAGAGAGCAAGACAATCCCTGCACTGATGGCAAAGACATTTTTTGGATTACCATAGAAGAACAAGGGAAATACAGAGTGAGATGTCATGTCACAGAAAAAGAAACTGTAATACAGACTCACTCTATGACAAAGAGGCAGAACTGTGGTTAGGTAAGATTTAAACAGACTTCATATATGTCTGTGGAAGAGGCTTTTCCATACTGTTCTTCCGGTGGTCCTTGTGATATTCCCTGATTTTATGCTGTTCCCTGATGATGTTAGGTCAGGACATTGTTTTTGGTGGTTTTGCTTCTCACTGCTTTGTTTTTCTTCCAGTCACTCTTAAAATCTTAGGTGCACTGCAGAAATAATTTCCTCTGTGTAATCTGGGTCTTTGTGACATCGATCACAGACAGATGCTCGTTTCCTCCTACTTGACATAGTCTTCCAACTGCCACAATCTAGTTTTCTTTCCTACTGAGCAAGGCTTAATGCAGATAATGTATTTTATATTACAGCGACAACTTTTCTCAGTTTTCTTGTTTTTCAATTTATTTGGTCAAATGACCATTTGCAATTATAATATTATCTGAATAGCAGTGTCTCACATTGAATATGCAAAACGGATTTGTAATTTATGATGTGCTTCAAAAAAGTATTAAGGAATCTGCACCTAAAACATAATGGTATTCAAGTTAGGGATTTGAATTGATGGGGATGAATGAAAAAAATATTTTAATGTTTCTTTAGATGCTGATTGTACTTTTAAATTAAGACTGACAAGATGGAATGTACAGAAAAACAGAACTCTGGAGTATCTTCCAGGAATTGGAACTGAGAATTTTCTAGCTCTAAGATAAAATCTGAAGAACATGTGGAATATAACTTTTTTTCTGGTTTTGTTTTTGGGTTTTTGTTTTGTTTTGTTTTGTTTTTTGGGGTTTTTTTTTTTACACAAGTCTGCTTGATTTACTTGTAGGGAATTTTTCATCAGATATTTTTTTTTCTTGCCTTTCTCACACATAGAATATCATACCCATGTTGTAGTGGTCAACACATTGTACAGAAATAAAAACTGAAATGCATAAAGGACAAGTATTTCCACTGTATTATATAGGATTGTGCTGGCTATACAACAGAGAAGTAAATACACCAAATACTTTGCCTTGCTTTAACCACTCATCATTTCTATCATGGCTTGTTACCAGTAACAAATGTCTGCATCCAGTAAAGTTTTTAAGGTGTCCCAATATTCCCTCATTAGTTAGAGGTTTTATTTCTTCTTTTAGATCTTGATCTTTATGTCTCTGCGTAGGTGAAAATTTAAATTTATAGACAGCACTTTGGGCAATATTGCTGCCAATTAATCAGAGAGGTTTACATCTAGTTTCTGCCAGCTTCTCTTAACAGATAATTTTTAGAAGGTAAGAATTACATGGGAGTGGGAAGAACATTGAGATAATCCTGCCTAACTGTTAGTATAAAAATGGCTCATTCTGTCATTTCAAGAAGAGCTCAGTTCAAATGTGGATATAGTTCTTTATTGTAGCTACTCCTTTGGACAAATATTTGTTTGCTACTCTACCTTTAATGCAATGAAAATACACGTTCAGAAGAAAGATTTTCTAAAATAACATATGAAAAATATTGCATGAGAAATCTGATCTTTTTATTTACCATGAATATAACTACAGTGGTTTTTTTGGTGAAATTTATGAGGGAATACTTGAATATTACAATAAAATTAGGTATTGCAATATAAAAAATAAACAAATCATTTTCTACTTGGTCATTAATTGGGTGTTTCTCTTACAGTCAAGCCATCCTCATTTGTTGAAATGCCAGTTCTTAATGTATCTCATAATGTCTGCTGGAGGATGAAATTACTCACAAGAGAGGGCCCTCAGAGAAGCATCAATGTTTTTATATTAATGTAAATTACCACTGATTAATGAATGCTGTAACCAATAAGGATTTAAATCCTAACTGTGTTCCTTTTTTGGAATGTAACTTTCCTGTCAATATTGCAAGTTAGTAGTAAGATTAATTTGTCAAGTACAGAAAATAGTAATAGTATAAGCTTAATCAGTACTGTTTTTTCTACGAAAAGCAGTGTTATTTTGGAGCAGAAAGTAAAACAGAAGTTAAGGAATACACTTAGTTTTTACAAAATTAAGTATATAATAGTGTTTATCCATATCACTGGAATAAATGTCTTTGTATTTATTATTAATTATAGTGCATATAAGCTTTTCATCAGTACCTGCATATGTTATATTTACTGCGATATTAGAACAGTGTGAGCTCATGGAAGCAGTTACATAATACTTGACTGCTATGTGTATAATTTCAAACCCACAGAAAATTAAAATACTCTGGACACTAAAATAAAAAGGTAAAAATAAATTCATATTTACATGCACCTCTGTGCCAGTTTGGTTTTCACGGAATTCTTTGCCACCTGAACTAAGGAAAACCAAGTTGTTGGTGTGAATATGTGTACACCGCTGCACTGACAAAGGTAATTGACGCTTGTGCACTTGGATTGAAGCCAGGTGGAAACTGCAAGGATATATATTTAACAAGGAACAAAGACTAAAGTAGCAAGTTGCAATACTATGAAAAAGCAAAGGAGAACACAGACTTAGTATCTGTCACAAAAAAAATAGTTTGACAACCACTTTTTAGCCGTCAGACTAGGAACAAAGTCCCAGAGCTCCAGAATGGAAATACTACTCATACTGAGTTTAGCAGAAGAAAGAATGCACAATGCATGCTCTTTAGGGTATATTTCTGTGCCAAATGGAATGTTATTCTGGAAATCTCAATCCAGATAACATTTTCTTTATCTGATGACTTTTTCTTGATCAAATCAGAAGGAAAGAGCTGGAGTCTATAGTATTGAAAGCATGACTATGGGAATAAAATTCTGTATTTGAGGGTTTGAAAAATCCTTATCCTTTGAGGGTCACACATGTATTCTGTAACACATACTCATCCATAATTTTTGCTAATAAATTTATTTTGTGAGTGCGAAATAGCTATGAGTCATAACACACAGATAGGTAAAGCTTATTTTGTCATGTTGTATAACATGGTGTATGTTAAGGATAAGTACCTTGGCAAAGCGCATTGCTTAATTCATCAATAGGCAACTTCTTTTCTATCAGTTTGAGAAGGGATGTATTAGTTCATAAATACTTTTGAAAGACTTTTTCCTGTACAACTTCTTGAGGTTTCTAATTGTCAGAATTTCACACATAGGCTTCTGAATTGTTCTCTGTGTTTTGTGTAGAGGGAAACAGTGCAAGTATTGTGTAGTGTGAGTTTCTGTGGAAGACAGCTGACTGCTTGATGTATTGGTTTTCAGTTCACTGACTTAAAAATGATTTTTATGCAGTACTGCAGACTGTATCTGCTTGCAGACTACTATGGGAAATGCATAACCATATTACCATTTTGCACCCACAGTGCATATGTGGTTGCATAAACACACTCATAAAGCCAAAAGCTACAGAAATAATACAATTAGTGAGAATTAGTTTGTCTCTTTGGGCTGTTATATTGTTATATACTATTCAAGTAAGTTCCTATGCATGTGGTTGAGAGAACCCAGAAACCAGACGGATGGTATCCCCAGTAGGTTTTCAATAAAACTGCTGGGGATATATCTGTAGTGTGGTCTTTTCTAAACATTCTTGTCTCAATTGGGCAGTTGAATATACGATCATAGAATCATGGAATCATTTGGTTGGAAGGAACCTTAAAGATCACCCAGTTCCAATGTCCCTGCCTATGGCAGGGACATCTCCCACTAAACTAGATTGCTCGGGCCCACCCAACCTGGCTTACGTACGACCCTTAGTTTGTATCTAAATGTCATAGGATAATTAATGTTTCTAATAAAGCAAACAAAAAGCAGTCTTTTTTTTTAAGATGAAGGCTTAAATCCTTATCCTGCTGATACAATTTTTTGTTTTCTAGCCATTGAGTATCTAATGATATTGAAAACATTCAGAAAAATTGCATACTTGTAAAATGACAAAACATTAAAAGGTTGGGGTTTAAGTATGTGAATGATAACCAGAGTGACACTCTTTTATTACTTTAGTGATTAAAATGCTACAATTTGTGTTTAATCATATATTTACAAAATTAGTAAATGGCCAGACTTAGCTAAAGGGCATTAGTTCATATACATATGTGTGTATTCATGCTGCTAATTATGTGAACTAATAAACAGAAGTAAGGAAGCAGAAGCTAAGATTTTTGGATGCCTTTCAATTTTATTAAGAAAGAATGTGTAAGAAATAAATACCCTCATATTCAGTCACCCTGGGAAAAGAAGCCATCTGACAAAGAAACTGGTGAACCATACATTTTCTTTTAGGTAGTTATTATATTACTTGCCACAAATCTCTTGTACATTTTCTTAAATAAACCTTTGAATTGGCAGATGAGGTGAATTCTGGTGTCCTGAAGCTGATTGGACTGAAAAAAAGTATAAATGTATTCAAAACTTCATCTTCATTAATAGCTGCGGGCAAAGCTTTTTTTCCCATTATATTTTTCTGTTGTCTTCTCAGTAAAAGGTGTTCTGAACCTTCCGCTTCTCTTTGATACTCATACAGTCTTGTTTTACTCTGTAGTAAAGGCATATTTTCTGTGTCATTTAGACATGCCCCAGTACCAGCTTAGAAATCACTAGAGCAATACTTCCAGTGAAGACACAATTTCTAATTATTCATGTGAATCCTTTCTTCTTCAGTAGCCCAGAATCTGTGTTTAAAACTTGCTCTATATTTGTTTGAACACTGCCAGATACTTTGATTGGTTTTTGTTAAACTTTGGTAAGTTTGGCTACTATCTCTGCCTTCGGAACAGAGGATGATGCTTAAAATTTCTGTAGCTATATTCCATATCCTTACCTGATAGCTGTAACTGCAATGCACAGGACATTAGCTTCTGGTGATAAGAGTGGTAAATGTAGCTTCAGTTTGATGAGTTCTTAATATTTACATTCTGTTTACATTAAAGTCTCAGCCTTCATCATTCACACCATGCTTATGTGTAAAATGAAATACAAGGCATGCATTGAAATGATGAATCAATAAAGGAGGAAAGGTTTCATCTGTTGGTTCTTTCTGTGAGCACATCTCAAATGATTGAGGGTCTCAGTGACCCAAATGTAAATTTTTCAGGGAATGTCCACTACAGTGCCTTTTGACTTAAAAAGAAAATTTTCATCTACTGAAGGAACGTAATTTCTCATGTCTAGTATTATGCATAATTAATTTTTACTACTTTTTTTCTCAGAGTTTCCCAAAGTAAGATCTGAAGAATAATGGAATTTCACATTTTAATATGAAACAAGATTTTTGGGAACCAAAAACATTTTATCTCTTAATGGCCCTTCCATTTTGTTTTTAGATGTGTAATGACAAGTAGGAATAAGCAAAATAATCTCTTTGAAATATGTGTTAATCAGAAATAAGTATTCCTTTCTGACAATATAAAAAATGGGAAAAACATCAAGCACATCAATATACAAGCGTTATACATTGTAATAGCACCTGAGAAAAAAGATACACTTATGCCTGTTTTCTATAAAAGGAATGCACCAAGTTTTATGAACTTGAGTATAGGTTTTCTGTGATGTATGAAGTCTACGAGCTATAGTTTGGGTTCTAGGTTTTTACCTTTTGTACTGCTAATTTCATCCTTTTATGTCTTATTGTAAAAATATACTTTTACCTTAACAATGATTTTTTTTTTTGAGTCAGATAGCATCCCTGAAAATTGTAGTTCTTCAAGGGTGTGAACAGTAACCTATTGAAACCAAAAAGCAAAATCAGAGGACCAAGGCACTAGAAAGAAGTTCAAGTTAGTTTCATAACTGAAATGAATATGAAATATGAAAAATGTCACTAGATTTCTTACGTAATTTTGACTACAAGTTCAGAATCTTACAGTCAGACATGCTGAGCATTTATAACTGAAACTGCATAACCAAATATGCAAACTGCCTAGTTTAGTGATGATCAGTCTGTCTTTGGTTCCTTCGTTTGTTTGTTTGTTTGTCAGTTACCTGATGAAGGGTTTTATTTGTAGTTAAAATTACAAGTAGGAACTTAAGCTGGCACTAGCCTGTGTTTTCTAATTCATGTCAGGACCTGAACTGACGTGGTTTCACAGGACATAACTAGATTTTTGCTCTGAAAAGCACATCTCTCACAAGTCAATAAATTAAGCAAATCTCTATGGAGAAGTGGAATGAGCTGTCCGGAAAAGTGGTGAAATTTCTGTCCTTGGAGGCATTCAAAAGCAGCCTGGCCATGGTGCTGGGCAGCCTTCCCCAGGTGTCCATCACTAAACAGGAGCATTGGGCAGTAATGACTTCCAGAGGTCACTGACTATCTCAGTTATTCTGTGATTCTCTGGTCAAATATTTGTATCTGGTTAGCAGTAATCTTATTACTACCTAATGGGTGATCTTATACCTCCAGTATATCATAATTTAGTTTCACAATCCTTTGTCATTTTTTGAGCTCCTTCAACATCTAGCAGTCAATGTTCTGTGCTTTGTTTCACTGCCCACGTTCACAGTCATGGTACTTTCCATACATTATAGAGGAATTTTTTAGTAAAAAGCTGGGAACTTCTGTCACTGGAGGAATTTGTGAGCATTGCTGTGTTGTTCCATTATTTGACTGCTATAAACACCAAGCCTCAGTTGTGAGGTTGCAAGCAAATAAGTTTTCGCAGTGCTGATATTACTAGAAAAACATATATGATCCATATTCCAAATGGCTTTAAAGCTCCCAGGACTAAGCACAGGACCTTGGTAAAACAGAATTATGTAGAAATGCTGTTTTAAAAGTAGTGTTAGAAAACCTTTGATCTGTGGAAAATGTGCAATATAAATCTGGTCCCTGAACTACTTTTGTTTACACAGCAAGTCCTCTGCATCAACTCCTGAATATTTGAACATACATTTGTAAGTAAACAGACTTGTTAAAATTTTTTAAGCAGCAGATCTACATTTTTCCCTTACATATGACATTTTCTTGAGATGTAAAAGTTTGGTTTTGCACATGCAAGCCAATATTTAAAAACAAGAAAAGTTGACACACCTCTTCAGTCAAGGATGTGGGTTGACTATTTGGAATCACTCCTCTGCTAGGAGACAGCTATTTCTACTGTGAAAGAGTATAGTTGTAGCTACACAATAATACATCAATATTTATTCTAGCTGTTACTGTTTAATGCTTGTAGTGGGAATATTTAGAGGTACCTTAAGCAGCATAGAAGCATAAAGAATACTTGCAATTTGAGGTTCTTCTGCAACAGTTACAAATAAATATTTTTGGCACTCAGTGGAACTGTGCACCTAGTCTTTTGTAGGTCTTTTGGTAGTGTAAGGACCTACAAATATTCTTTTATTGTTAAATAAAATCTAAGGAATTAAGGATCTGACTCCAGGGCAGCTGGAGATTCTGTGGTGGCTCTGGGAAAACAAACAAAATAAGCAGCCTAGTGTAAACTCCCCTTGAAATTCTTACGGATGGCCTGAAAGTTTCCTGCGGACTTTGAGGCAGTGGTGAGGCTTGTGTACTGGAGACTACATCCCATTGTAGAATGGATGCATACAAAAGCAAAAAGTTTCTACGTTCTTTTCTACTTTCAGGCTTTCAACTTCTATGTAGGTTAATGTATTCTAGTTTCACATGAAGTAATTTTGGCTGTCATTCATCACTGTAGTAAAAGATTTGTTATTATCATATAGTAAAAGTCAAAAAGATAACTGACACACTTGTCGTAGAAATCTGAGCAAGCAAATACAATTTTATTAGGTTGTATTTGTTATCCTGGCAAGTTGTTGGGCTGGCAAGAGGGATGACAACAGTAAAATCCTGATTGAGTTCTCCCCACATGTAAACCATTATTTCAGTGCATTGAAAGTGTCATTAGTGGTTTCGTGTATAATCTGTGAAGGGTTTTCAGATACTATCAAATAAGTCTGTTCTGTCTTGTAAGGTAGTATATCATTTTCCGCTGTTGTTCATACAGTTAATGAAGGAATCCATCCTTCCTGTGTTGAAAGTAATTTATCTTTTGTACATCCTAATACAATCCATTTTGCTCATACCAAGCTAACTTCATTCAAGGTTCCATCATAAATACATATTGGTATTCTATTTTTTGTTTTCTTTATTAATTTCTGAGATTTTTTGCTAGGTTAATGTATGTGCAGCAGATTCTAGACATCTACCTTGACTCCTGAAATTATTGGATAAAATTTACTAGCTTTTCACTATCATAGAGAAGAAAAAGAGTAACAACAATACAAAAGACAGTAGATTTTTATTGACAGTGTAAATTTTGTGTAACTTTATGGCACAGAAATCTATTTTTTCTCTAGGGCAGGTGATTAAATGGGCAATAAATATTGAAGATTAAAAAGAAAGTAACATTATTTTTAATAGATTCTGGAATGGTCAAATTTCTAGATAAGTAGTTAATGTTGTATTAATAAAGTAGAGATTTAAGCTGGACTCTTAATTATATTGCTATATGTAATGGTATGCATTCATTCATACAAAACTAACCAAACGTGAGAATTTATTTTATCATTCACAAAAAATTAGATTCAAATTTCCAGAAGAAATGGCTACTAGCAACATGTTACCAATAAACATACTAACAATGTGAAGCTTACCTATCATGGACATAAATCTCTTTCTGAAGGCAAATACTGAGCACTTTGAATTACTAAACAGCTGCATAAGAACACAGACTGTCTGAAGCATGGCAGCCTTTGTGCCAAAGGATGTTGCCTTAGTTTAAAAGACAGA
>WBMZ01005997.1:0-84101 GCA_013400975.1 Atrichornis clamosus
ATAGTAAATATTAAATATATTATACTTAATATTAAATGTTAATATATTTAAATATTAATATATTTAATTGATTATGGATGCTCACAGCTGCACAAGATGAAATGCAATTCTCAGTTTTGAGCAACGCCTCAGTATATGAGGTATTTGCCACGCTGGCTGCAGAGATGGCCATCAGAAACACAGAGGCAAGGCCATGGCCAGCCAGAGGGGTCTGAAGAGGGAACCCCAACAGCTCCCCAAACCAAAGGAGGAGGCCAGTGGGCAACCAGTGCAGGTGAGACCCCAGCTACGGCAGGAACAGGCACAGCCCAGGGTCAGGAGCAGCTGCAGCGCAGACTGGAGCCACAGGAAGTGAAGGACAGGCTGAGCGTGCAGGTTGTGAGGAGCTCCAGGGCATCATCTCCAAAGACCCCTTCTCTTTGCCCACTGAGGTGCACAGAAGCATCCCACCAGTACCAGGCAGGGGGCTGGAATGCTGTGGAGGTACCATCCCGTGGTAACTGCTGTGCTGCAGGGACTTACCTTCCAGCACCCACCACAGAGCCCAGCGACCCTCCTGGAGGGGCCGTGGCTCCCAGCATGTTTCCCTGTGCGCCTTGGGGGCTGTCCTGGGTCACTGGCCAGCAGCAGGCAGGGCTCCAGAGGCTACCGAGGGCACTGCCAGATCTACAGGAGTGCTCACAGGGCAGTTTGGGCCAGCTGAGGAGGGATGGGTGAGTTCCCGGCAGGACTCAGGTACTAAGTGGCCAAATCCTACTGCAAACCACTACTAAGGAGACTGTAAACAAAGAAAAAGAACTTAAGTTCAACCAAATTGGCAGAAATGCACTTCCACAGCTAAAGGCAAAAAAATTACGCCAGTCCTCTTTCTATGATGAAGGAAGTGCACCTTGTACCATTGCAAGGCTACCCAGCAGGAGGCACTGGGACACCAGTAACCCAGTACACCAACAGCCCAGCCCCACAGCTGCCTGCTAAGGTGGGCACTGCACACAGAAACGTCTGTCACAGTGCCAGAAGCAGAGCAGAATGTCCCCCAAAGCACCTCTGTGCCCACCACAACACCAAAACAGACAACTGCACTCATTTCAGCTGGTGTCATTAAACCAAGACAAGGGGCAACCGGCAAGAGAAGGCCAGACAAGAGCAGGGTGACTGGGACATAGGACTTACACAGGTGAGACTCTCTCAAGGTTTACTCACCACAACAGCTGTATCCAGGTTTTTTTGTTTTGTTTAAAAACATTAAATAGGAGGTTCACGCTGACATAGCACAAGGCTAATGAAACACAGTTAACTATAAAAAGGAAATAATCTGATAAACCTGGGGCAGGAAAGTCCTTGGCAGCCGCTGCATCTCAGGTTTCACTGGGGCTTTCGGCAGGAGAGTGTTTGGGAAAACATCTGCTGGTTTCCATGGCTGTGCCTGGAGGTGCTGGCCCCAGGTGCAGGGAGACACCTTCTGCAAACAACCCCAGGGAGCCCTGAGGAGCAGCGGGTGCCGCTGGCAGCACCCTGGGATCAGCCCTGCAGCCCAGCCACAGGGACACAGCACTGCCCCGTGCCTGGGGTCTGCACAGGGGCAAAGCAGCGCAGCTGTGTAATGCTCCGTTCACACTGTCCCCCTGCACCCAGTATGTTTATGGCCGAAACTTCTGCCATTTTGTTTAAGGGGAAAAAAAAGGGTTTCAGAGGAAAAAAATTAATGGTGCTGAGGTTCTCCCCAAATTTTCATGGCTACCTACACGACCCATGGGCTATTTAGTCTGCCTGAAGCTGCTGTGTGGTGTAGTTTCAGTCTGAACTTTACTGACTACATATGAAAAGAATCTGATGTTGTTTTTAACATGCACATTTTAATGAAGCAAACATTTCTATTTAATAAGTTATAAGATACAATTTTACAATCCTGCATTTTATTCCAGTTTATTTTGTTTTTACTTTCTAGTTTACAATGTAGTGAGCATTTCACATTAAGGCACACAAAAAAGCACAGTAAAAAAAAACCCAACCTTCCTTTATTTTCCCAATGACTGTGCTGGAGAGTAGTGCATCCACACATAACTACAGAACCATAAGCATGAACTTCTCCGAGGGACAGTGACATTTCAACAGATTTTCACAAATCCTACCTTCTCCAAATCACAGAGTTAGAGCTCATTTAAGAGAGTTTACTAAAGCCCCAGCAGCTGACAGCAATTCAGATATGCATTTGGGAAGTAGTATGGAGTAATCTGGGACAAACAGACAAGTTATATGGAAGTTTCCACTCCCTAACCCTCAGCAGCAACGCCTGTTGCAGCATGAAGGGGATTTCAGGAGAGATGAGTGTGCTTCAGGCATGACCTTGGACTGAGATACAATAAAACACCTTGCACCAGAGAGGGGTTTGTTCATTGATATCGCTATTATTTGTATTGCTATTATTCGTATTGCTATTACTGGTAAGTTCACACACACCCCCACCCACCCTCCCTCCCGGCCCATGTCCCACTGCAGATGTGGGTCCCACTCCCAGGCTGGCTGCTTTGCCCCATCTCAGCCACTGGCCTGGCCCGCAGCCTCCAGGGAGACCGCTGGTCATCCTCCCAGCACAGCGCGGTGCTCGGGACTGCAGCAACTGGGGGTCACACAGGTGACAGCTGTGCCTGGCTCAGCAAGTTCAGGGGCTTCACTTAACCCAGCCATCCCAGGGGTTGTTCTTAAATCAAAAAGAGTGTGGGGAGTTACCTGTAAAGTTACAGAAACACCACCAGCATCCCAAGCTAATTAAAAACCGCATTGCTAGCATCATGGCCAAAAAGCTACCTGTCTATAGAGTTACAAAGCATTAACATAGAAAGGCTGAAAGCTTCCAGGAAGTCGTTTTCAGTCTGCTTTTGGTTTGCTATAAAAGATAAACTTTTTCTAAATGTAAACCATTAGCAAAGCATTTTCAGAAACATTTTAAATTTGAGTGGTAAAGCCACTTATAGTAGCTTTCTATAATGTTAAGCATTAAAATTGATCAAGTATACAAAGGCACCTATTATAGTACCAGTTTTACCTCATTTCTTTACAGAAAAGAATTTGAACTGGGGACAGCCCAAGTCATATTCCATAACTAAAATGTAAAGTCTCCAGTCAAATAAAATCAGTAGTTAAGATACCCAATTACAAAGACAAATTCCAGTTTTCAATTAACATCTAAAGTCTTTAACATCCGCAAGGGAAATTAGTGTCTAGTCATCCACATGATTCTCCAAACATTAACAGTGACCCGGACAGTACTACAAAGGTACAATTTGAGGAGGATATTAAATAGATTGACATTAGGTTGGTAAGTAGAAGTGAAATGCTTGTAAAAACAGTTACAGAGTTTACGTCTGACTATTGAAATGTGAGCTGTGTGTATCTAGATACTGCATTTTGCAACAGGACTGCACCCAGAACAACTCTACATCTGAACTGCAAAGGCAGAGCCCGAACGACGCTCAGCGGGTTTACGGAACGGTGACATGGAAGGGACTCCCGGGAATGTGCTCGTCACCCCACTTCACCGCCAGAACGTAGTCACCCCTTTCCTTGACGACGTAAGTCACGTTGTACTGATGGCTGCCCAAATGCTTGATGGACACCTCTTCACAGGGTATTGTAGGTCCGTGGACGCCAACTAACAGCATATTGGAACCTACAGCAAAGCACAAAACTGTTAACATTCCTGAGCTTCAACGAGCCAGAGTGGTTGTACTACAATATATTGGCTTTGTAACACAAGGATTTTAATATTTTAATTCACAGAGTGGTAGCTGAGCCATACCTCAGACTAATTTGGTATAAGAAGGAATTTTATTTTAAAAAACTTTCAACCTCATAGAGGTGAGGGTTTATCTGTGCATTCTGCCAGACCTGACAGGTTACCACTATCTAACTAGAGCACAGGAGACATCAGTGCTTTCACAAGCTGGCATTGCTTTACAAGTACTTCATCAGCAGTTAATAGCAGGGGCCAATGGATGCAGCTGGCCTGTAATCCACCCACCACAGAGCTCCTGGATGATGATGATCAGCATCAAAAGCTTACAGGAACACTGTGCATTTCATGCTACAATGCACCACAAGGGTTGCTTAAGTTCAGCAACCTGTTTGTTCTCCTGCCATAACCCTGTGGTTCTTTCAGGTGCACCTGGCTCAGATGAAGCCATTTGGAGAGGAACTGGCATCTTTATAGCCTCTGTATTAGGACTGACTTAATGAAGTATTCAGAGTTTTTCTTTAGTACATCACCTCAAGCTCTGAATTTTAACTCTGCAAGTTGGTTTAGGGAAAAAAAATGCCCAGCTAAACCACCCACCCTGAACATCCAGCTGATTCCTGTATCCATACCTGCTTTGCTGCAGTCCACAGAGAAGGAGCTTTTCTGACCCACAAAAGCCTTTGAGAGTCCTGCTCCCCGGGAAACCACTTTGCTGGCATCCGAGGTGGATTTGGGAATGGCGCTATAGCAAGTTTCAGTCGATGACCTTGTCACCGACTCTACCAGGATGGAAGAGGTTTCATTTGCACTGCCTGGACTAACCAGTCGCTGCCCTGGAAACAGAAGAGATTTCTGACATTCAGATTCACCCCATCTGAAAGGCATTCACAAAGAGGTTTTGAAACCCTCCTAATGACTAGCATGCATTCTGCATCCAAAATGCATTTTTGGAGAGGAGCAATTTCCTACTTGTGTTTTCAAGCTGACATCTTCCAGCACTCCTGGCAACAGTCCCATCCCAGAGCCCTCAAGTGGCTAAAGGACCACAGGAACTTCAGGATTCATTAAGCAAAGCTAGCTGCTTAAGAAGAGTTAATTGTGCTCCAATCACCAAATGCCAAAAATGACTTGAGTTGGCAGAAAAGCAGGTGCAATTTTGCAATAACCCATTTTGAAAGCAGAGCATGTCCCAGCCTGGGGGAGCGCAGTCCCTGCCACCCTCTCCCAAGAACATCACCACGCCACAGGCACCAGGAGAGGGTTCACTAGCTCAGGGGCAGCAGTAGAGGTGAGCTCCAGCCTGTGCTTAAACACAGTGCTAGAGAAAGAACAAGCTTCCTAAACCAGCCTTCCTCACATCACCTAGAAATCTCCCATACATTACTGACCTTTGGCTAGGTGATACCTGTCCCAAAGTGAGACCAAGAGGGGCAACACATATGCTACAGGTGAGCAGGTTTCAGGCTTTGGGAGAGGGAAATGGATATGGTTTTATGGCCCATCAGTGAATCAAGCTGGCAAGCTCCGTGACTACTGCTCTTGTAGCTGCTCCTAAGACCCCTCATTTAGGCTTTGGAGGTGATGGGGGGAAACATTTTGCTTCTCATGTTTTTGGGCATCTAGGCCAGAATGCCACATTGTCTCAGAGGGACGTATTTGCTGAACAACATGAACTGCTTCAGGCACACAGTAAATACTGGTTAGCTCTTTACCTGTAACCTTTGCCTTGAAGGGGCTGCCCACTATGTGGTTAGGTCCACCATATTTAATTCCAATTAAATAGTTTCCTGGAGCCATGGGTGTGTACATGACTTTGTAACCTTCTGGAGTTTCCTGGCAGTCCATTTTCACCTTTGATGGCCCTTCAATTGTAACAGAGAGGGTACCTGGACCAGCCTTGGTCGTGTTAATGAAAAACTCCGACTGCAGTCCTAGAAAGACGTAGCACAGTGAGACACACTCTTCCTCACACTCTATGTTACACACACAGCCTCAGGCATTAAATAAGGGGTAATTCGGTGCAAGCCCAGGCTGCCCAGGGCTGCAGGCAGGGAGGGACACCACATCTCCCCCCGCAGCCTCCTACAGGCCAGCGCCAAATGGGGCTCTTCTACCCTGGCAGCCTTCCCAGCTTCATCCTGCTCCCTTCTCCACTTAGGTTATGTGACTGTGTGGGAGAAGGGGTCATGAGAGCCCTTCAGGACTGGAATGGAAGTAATTTGGTATCAAAAAGCTGGCTTAGAGAGAATACAAGAGCCTTTCTGCTGGGCGTCAGAGCCCACACCCACACAGCTCCAGCATGGCTGAGTTCAGGAGAGCTGGGAGCTGTGTCACTGCCTGGACTGTAAATCAGCAGTGAAGAGCCCACAAGAAAGCAGGAGAGACAAGGGGCAGGAGATGTCCTGGAGGAGATGGGTGTTTGAACTGCTCGGCAACTGCACTCCAAGCAGTTTGTGAAAACAAAAGCTTGTTTAATTACAGCATCTGGTTAACACAGCTGAATTATGGCTGCTAATACTAAGCCAATGACACAATGCCAGCAACACAAGAAAAAATTAAGTAAGGCTTTCGGCCCCCAAATAATTTACTGTCAAACTCAGCTTCAAATATTTATGATCTTTGGGCTGTTGCAAGAGACACTGCTGAGGAGGAATAAAGTGCTTGGGCTCACTCAAAACCAGGACAGCCATGGGAAAGTTTACTGGTGCTGCGATGGAAGCATGCAGACGTGGGAATAAATTCAGGAGAAGTTTCTAGCCTCCCCACAAAAGAGGCTGTGTCGCAATGCTGGAAGAGCCCAGCTTCCACAGAGGATTGTGCCATCTTCCAGTGCTTCAGCAGCCCATCTCCCTGGCACCGCCTGCCCGGGAGGTCAGGCATCAGCCCACTACGCCCTGCTCAACTGGAGAGAAGTTAATTCTCAAAGCCAGCAAGCTTCACAGCTTCTCGCTAAGCCTCCTTGCTCCAGAGGCACTGCTTTTTCCCGTGCCCCAAATGAAGGCTCACATTGTTGGAGGCTGCAGACGCTCAGCCCTCCCGGGGGGAAGGTTCAGGTGCTCAGCCACCGCCTCTTGAAACCCCTACACTGAGTCATTGTTCTGAAACGCCGCTCGGCAGCTCCCAGGGCACCGGGCTTTTGGCAGTGGCTAGCATTCCACAGTGGGGCACAGAGCAGCTTTGCTGAGGTTAAACAGTCTATTTAGATTAAAAACAACCCCAAGCACCTTTATAGATGGAGAAAAATTCCCCTGTCCCTGATGCATCACTGGCTAGTATTAATGAGTGCTTTTGTTTCCACCTATGAAAGCAGCACAAGCTATATCTTTATTTTATAGAGTGTATCTGCATGTTTCCAAAATCAACTGCTTGGTTTCTCCAGAACAGCAGAAGCTTTGACTGAATAACTCTAGTATTTTTTTTCCCCAGGGAGAAAAAAGGTATGAAATGGAATCCACAAGAGACAGCAGTGGATAAGATGAACTAGCTATTCCCTTGCATAACAAAAGGAAAGAAAAATAATCAGTTTTACTCTGCTATTTACCTGTGTGTGGGGCCTGAGCAAGCACACAAATAAATCAAAATGCATATCCTAGAATGTTTTCATACTTTCTTACTAAGGCCACAAATCATAGAAATGAAAAAATAAACCCTAAACCCTACATTCTTGAGTTGAGAACTATCAGATGAGGCAGCCACAGCAGACAACGAGGTGTCAGATTTCCAAGAAGAGACTGTTCACGCTGCATTTGAAGCATGCACAGCACACTACCAACAGAACAACCCACCTCTTCCCTAGAGTTTACACATCCTACTGCATTTCACTTCAAATTTCTCAGAGGTGCAAGCACTGAAGGAAAGGTAACAGGGTACACCCTCATATCCATTTAATTAACACAAGTTAAACAAGGTTCCTTCATCTAGACAGCCAACTCAGATGTCATGTTCACGTGCT
The DNA here is from genome assembly GCA_013400975.1 of Atrichornis clamosus. NCBI lineage: Eukaryota > Metazoa > Chordata > Aves > Passeriformes > Menuridae > Atrichornis > Atrichornis clamosus. The sequence continues at coordinate 7,689 of WBMZ01005997.1, forward strand.
GAAGGGAGCCAGAGCATCTCCAGAGCTCGAAGGACCACCAACACAGAGCTAAGCTAACCAGCAGAGCTGCAGCCCAGCTGCTAACCAGCAGTTCAGTGAACGCGTGTTGCAGTTGCTGATTTACAGAAGTTTTAAGTTTGTTAAGGCTCAGGGTAGCCTGCAGACTTGTGAGTGATGGTTATAAGACATGAGGAGCATGCTAGAAGCAAAATTAGCCTGTGCTCAGGTCAGCAGAGAATGTGGGTTAGTTCAGCTGCCTCAGCAGTTAAAGTAACGTAAAAATATGCCTAGAAATAGGCTCAGTGTGTCTCAAAGCCCTAGTGCAACCAGGTCTGTAAGAGCAGGGTTACCCGTGGTGCCGCTCTCCAGGCCGGACCCGTAGGCCGTGACGAGGGCGGGATTGCCGGCCTGCCCCGGCTCGCCCACACGCACTTTGAAAGGGCTGCCCACGACATGGCTCCCGTTGAACTTCACGTCAATGGAGTGGATGCCGTTCTCATGGGGGATGAAGCGAACGGCGTACTTATCTGCAAGAGAGAAGGGCTCTTCTGACAAATCAGAGGGAACAAACAATAAACCACAATTAAACCCAACTCAGGGCTGGTTAACAACCCAAGCTTCTCTAAAGCTTTGACAAATTTTGGTCCTAGCTTAAGCGAACTCAGCTACACGAGCTGCTAAGCTCATATATAAGTAGGAAAATGCTGCATTTATCGCAGGAGGTTTTACAGGTTGCATTTTCACCTTGTTTACTAGGACCTGATCTCAGCTGTCACCTAGTCTGCAGGGTGCGTTTTAGGGTTATTTGCCTCACTCGTACACTGAACATGACAACTGAATCACAGCCCAATCTGTCGGCGGCTGTGCAGAGAAGAAAAGCAGCTGGTCAGAGCAAGCCAAATCCTATTAGCGGGCTGAGCGTGCTGCTCTGACACCACACCTTTATCTAATGAAGTCATTTAGCAATTTGCTGATATTTCACATTTTTGATTGCATGTTTAACTCGGAGGGACTGATGTCCCCCAGCTGGACAGCTGCTGTCTATTCATAGTACAGACCATAACTCATATAGACTTCAAGTGAAAAAGAAAAGCTCATTGCTGAAACAGGTGTTGAGCTTTCTGTACTGTTTGCTTATAGACAGCTTCCTTGACATTTCATGTGAAGAAGTGAGTGTGAGTTAAAAATAAACTATTAGTCAATGTTGGAAGCATAGTTTTGAAAAATAAACTTCTCCCCTGATTAATTTATCAACCACATCATATTTCATTTATATCACTGTACTTTCACTGGCAGGCCAAGACTTAAATATCTCTATCTTACACAAGTTGGGCTCAGTTCATGGGCTGTCTAGGAAGAGCATGGATATAACCCTGACTGAACAGCTCTTGACACCAAAAGGTCATTTTCCAAGCAAGTTGCTCATCCCTGGGATACACTGTTTTGCAAGCCAAAGGAACTGAATTTCCTTGGTATGGAACAGCAAGTGTTTTGGAGGTCATGCAGTTGTTTTGATTACCATCAAGTCATGCTCACCTGGCTCCAGCTCAGACACATGGCACTCTTCGACAGCTCCGGAGGGGCTGTGGACTTTAGCATCGATCTTGCCCTTTGCCCCGTTCAGCCTTATAGCAAAGGATGCTGGCTGATTAACTTTTAATCCAGACTCCTGAGAATGCAACAGTCAGATTATCAAATTTAAACTTCTCGTTTCAGACAGCACAAGATTTGTGGCACGGAAATAACCACGTCAGCATGAGCTTTTTTTAGATTTTAACAAAAGGCATAAAGTTGTGACTTGTATTAATTCTCAAATCAGAAACTCTCTCAGGGGGTGGCTGATTCAGGAGACACCCACGTTGGCTAGGCTGACTTTTCCTACGGCAACAGACTGTTTCTGGAAGCCAGACTGTCCCACATCAAAGAGAGGCAGGTTTAAAAGACTAGTCACCCGTTATCACTGAGGTCAACCCTCGGTATTCAGGGGCTCGATTTAAAAGATGCTTAACCTATAGCTCCATTTTCAGCCCATTCATTCATTCCAGATTCATTCAGAGAAAAGCCTCTGATAATCCAGTTGTCTGAAAGAGTAATATGCATGTTTATATTTGCCACAAGAGGCTGCATTTAGAACGCCATCACAAGATGTCTTAAACATGAGAAAGTAATTTAAAACACAAAACCAGATGTTGCGGTGCTGTCAGGCCATCGGAGGAAGGCGAGGCAGCTCTGCATCTGAGCCACAGTGGTCCTTGAGCAGCACAGCCCATGCAGCTATCCAGCAGTAATATCTCATGTTTCATGTACTTTACCTGATTTTGTTTTCAACTAAATCCTGAAGAGGGAAATAAATGCAACTGAGTAGAACTGAGGTACAGTGTATAAACAAGTCCCTGATGCGGGTTTAGTGGAGGCTGCTGCTGCACAATGCACTCCATTACTGAATACTCAGCTTTATCTGCCTCTCCAGGACTTAATTGAAGTGAGTATTCCTGTCAAAGAGTCTTTAAATGAAACACAAGGCAAACATCAATACCACAGTGACTAATTAACGCCCTTGTAACTCCTGGTTAGAAGAGATACTATCGGATCAGGCTGTCATGGTTCATTTACACAGCTGAGGTGGAGAAGTCCTGCAGCCCAGACAAACTCCTGGGGACCACAGCTGGGCCATAGCCAAAAAAAAGCCTCAACTGAAGTACTAATCACCACTCAAGGAGGACTGAGGTACAGTATATTTAGACACAGACTCTCAGTCTCACATCCAAGCTTCTGGCTTTGGAGATTTCAGTCAGGCCTTTAATGTTACTTGTATTTTAATGCCTGTAACCACACACACACACAAATGATATGGTGAGGTTAACAGATAAGCTCAGACCAGCTATAAAGTCATGATTCACTCTGAGAGTCACTATTGTTCCTGAATCATCTGAGCTGTGACTCTGTGGTTTCGTGACATCAGCCAGAGCGAATCTGCGCCCCGACCTCACGGTGGGGCCCTCTCCGTCTGCCCAGCCAGGCTGCAGTGACATCCCAGACATGCAGCCCTGTGCTGCCTCACTCCTGGAAACCCAGCTCTTCATCCATATGCCAAGGAACTTGGGACCAGAACCAGTGGTTCACCTCTGAGTTTCAGTTCTCCTTGGCCTTCCCCTAGCAAATGGGGAGGGAAGCACATTTTAAGCTCCTTCAATGCTATTTCTAGAGCCTCTTACTCCTAATTCTCAAGTGTTATCCCTTGTAACACAGTTGAGCCTTCTGCCTTTAAATTCTGGCTAACCAGAGCTGGGCCAAGCTCCACTGGCCTAAGTTACCCAGGGGCCAGCTGCCAAAAGCCTCTCTGGCTGCAAGCTGAGCTCAAAAACAAGCACCAACCAAGGCAAGGCTATTACTAAGAAGAAAGGACAACCATTTTGGTCTTGGAGAACAAGGACGAAATCAGTCTGTGTGGTAAGCTGAAGAGATGTTTCCTTATGTCTCACCTGAAGACTAGTGACAGTGAGCCTGCGAGCATCATCGGAGGGGGCGATGACAGGAACCAGGTAGGGGCTTTCAGGAATGTGCTCATCATTGAACTTTATGGACACCTCATAGTTGCCTGCAGGGAGAAGAGAAGCAGTGAGTGAATTAGTTTCTTTGAAAGTCACATTCAAGTGTTGTTTCCACATGATTTGGCCTCAGTACATACCTGGCTCTTGAACTATATATGATGCACCACAAGATCCATCTTTGTGGTCATCAAAGGTGATTTCTGCTTTACTTGGGCCTTCTACAGCAATAGACAGTCCTCCAGCTCCAGCTTCCCGTGTCCATATGCTGAACTCAGCTGTTGAAGCACACGAGAGCACACAAAAAAGTAAGTTTGCTGCTGCTGTTGGGTTGCAGCTTCCTCCTAACAGACTGTGCAGTTCCATATTTAAGCATAAGAGTAATGGTACCTCATCCCCATCATCCTGGGAGATAACTGCTTAGCACTTTCTCCAGGAGGCTCCTATTAGGCAAAACACTGCACTGCAGACCTGCACACAGCAGATACTGGAGCCCAGTGGGAGCAGAGGACTCACCTGGAACACCTGTCTCTCCACGCTCCAGTCCTGGGCCTCCAGCTCTCACTTTATGGGCTCCTCCCTCTCCCAGTGGCCCCACAGTGAACTGGAAGGGGCTGCCTGGCACCGGCTGCCCTCTGTATTTGACATCCACCGTGTGGACCCCCATTTCTTGTGGCACAAAGCGGACACAGTAGGTGTTTTTGTCACACTCTACAATTTCGGCATCGAAGTTTCTCCCAGAGGGGCTAGTTACCTGGGCTGTCATATCAGCACAATCAATTTCTAACAAGAAGAAAGTAAAAAAAAAAGCAGATTAGAAAGTGACAAAGGGTTTTGATCCGTTGTTTTTGTAAGCAGGACCTCAGCTCCAGTGGTTACACAGTACAAATAACAGAAGAGGCACAGAGCTGCCTGTTTGCAGGCTCAGCTACGTGTGTGCTGCGGAGCAGCAATCCAGGCCAGTTGCAGCTTCCCAGGTGCTACAGAGGCAGATGAAGTGGCTGGGTAAGTGCAGCCAGCTAAGCCTGACCTACGTGATTCACAGTTTCCAGACAGCAGTACAAACACTTAACAGCCAACATGATGATCTTAAAACCCTGGAGCCAGGGTGAGCTGTACAGCCCATTCTCCAGCTTTCTGTAAACAGAATAAATTAAATTAAGGTTTCCCCAGTATTTATTTCTCCATATGTTGATCATGTTTTAACTGTTAGAAGAGACACACTACCAGTGTTTCTTCCCTAAGCTATCTTAGTATGAGAATATCTTTACAACACTGAAGTTTGTATTTTCAGTGCTTCAGGTACCTCCATGCCACACAAGTTCAAGTTATGGTTTGGAGATAAAGATGTTGCTGCTTACCTGGGATTTTTAGGTTCAGATCACATATGCTTCCTACTGTTGCAACAGAGGGAGCCCGTCTTGTTCGTGTGATGCTCTCCTTAACTCTTCCTTCACCACTTATCTTCACACTAAATGGGCTGCCTGTAAGTACCACAGCAAGTCATTCCTCCTCTGCTCATTACACACTGCATTGAGGGGAGAAGTGAAAGCTTCCTCTGACTTGCAGGAGATCATAGGGGAAGTTTAATAGCTAACTAACAGTCAGGTCCAAGTGAAATACACCCATGTAACCAGGACAGTTTTGGATGCTTGATGCTTGTGGAGGACCTCCTCAAATCTTTGGGACTTATGGTTCAAGACAGATCACACAGCCCACCCACAATTCCAGAGCACTGGTCAGCCAGGTAAGACTTTTGTTGTACTAAGCAAAAATTTGCCCAACACTTCTGCTTACCTGGAATATGTTCATCTGCAAATTTAGTGGACACAATGTACACGCCAGGTACAGTTGGAAAATAGGACACTTTGCAAGTTCCATCTTCTAGATCTTCAGTTTGGATCTCTACCTTGCTGGGTCCTTCAACTGCCAGCGAGATCCCACCATAACCTACAACACAGGTAAGTTAGCTTTAGATTTCCATAGCTCTACTCTAAATCTGACATAAAACAGTCCAAACTGACAGCAGTCACTAGTTGGTAGGTTTGTGTCGTAATGGGCACGTAAGGAGTTGCATGATGCCTTAAAGGCATTTTTGTGCTCCTAATCAGTCAGATATTGAAGGAACAGCATGCATTCGGGTCCCAAAATCTTCTGACCATATCCCTTTTACTTCGTTAATGTTGAAAAATTATCTTCAAAGCTAAAAAGTTATCCAAGGCTCAACATTAAACCAACAGAGAAATAAATTTATTTCCTTCTTGCTGTACCAAACGATACTAGAGCCAGCACCATCAAATGAAAAAGTTTCATCAGTAGCCCAGTGACAGTACCTGTTGGCTGTAACAGAAGACATGAGCCAAGATCTTGCAAAGCATATTCTAAGTTAATAGCATTGTCTGTAGTTAATAATTGACAATAGTGACTGTGCTTAATGGTAGCTGCTGCTTTGCAACTTATGACCCAGTGGTCGCATGCTGAGGGAGACAATGCTCTCATGTAGAGTCAGTATGTGTCTCTCAGCATCACATGATCCCTTTGTGGTGGAACCAACCTGCATCTCTTGTGTCTACAATGAAGTCACACATTTCAAAGGTTCGTCCTTCTACCAAGCCGCGTCCAAAAACTCTTGCCCGCCTGGCATCCCCGATCTCAGACTGGACCACCATGATTGTTACAGGGCTGTTTGGTACGTGGTTCCCGTTCTTCTTGATGCTAACCAGATGTTCTCCTACCTCCCGTGGAATGAATGAGATGCCTACAGAGCAGAGAAATGTGAGAAATTTATTCAGTTTTTATTCATGTTATACTTGATTTAAATGCCTTAATAACACCAAGAAACAAAATACTGGAAGAGCACTCTCTTTACTCATGTTGAGATGCTGCTCTCAAATGGACAACAAAGCCTTTCATAAATGCAGACAAAAACCACTTCAACTGCAACCTGGCACATCACATGTAAGCTAAGATGAGGTCATTCTTCATACTTTTCTGTCTTTGGGCAACTGTACCAAACACTGTCAACTACTTGGTTTGACAATACTTTTCTGGTAAGGAGCAGAGAAATCAGTCATTTTACACAGCAAAGCAAACTGGAGTAAAGGCTATCGCATTGATCTCTCAGAGCTTACCAATGTGGTTATTGGGCAGCCTCTTCAGAAGACAAGGCTCATCACGACCAGATGGGGCTTTAATGCTGGCTGTCAGGAGACTGAGATCAGTCTCATTAATGTCCAACATGAAGTCAGCAGCAGAACCAAGCTTAACCTGAGACCGTCTTCTGTTATCATCTGAATACATAAAGAGAAACGAGTCACAAAACATGACAAGGTTAAGTGCAAAACAAGTCCTGCCACAAACCAGGTTCCCCATGCTATCAGAGGTTAATTTTTAATATGAAGTGCTTCCAGAAGTTTAAACTTTATACCTGTGATCTTGGCCGTGAATGGACTGCCTGGAATGTGTTTGTCATTGTACTTGACCAGGATGCTGTAGTTCCCAGGTAGAGTAGGCAGGTATGTGACTGTGCACGTCCCGTCTTTGTTATCAATGCAGCTGATCTCAGCTTTCGAAGGTCCTTCAATAGCCAAGTCCAGCCCACCTAGGAAAAAAGGAGAGTGACACTTCTGTAAATCTTTGTGAACACCAAGTCCAAAGACTTGGTCCAAAGAGAAATATCCAGTACTTGGGACTTAAAATGCAGCTTAAATCTGTGTTTTCAAAGGACAGCAGCAAAAACAGCTCAGGCCAATCCATGAAGCTCTATTCAGTCTGTTACACTTACCTAACAGTGATTCCACACACAGTCATCATCCACTAGATTTAAGCTGCTTTCAGTTTCTTTTTAAATAAACAAATAATTTGCACCCTGTACCACAGGGTACATCTACTGCTCTCAGGAAGGGGTAATAAACCAGTTTTTACTGAAATTTACAGCCTGGTATTTGCACAAGTCATTTGTATCACACCAGAGATTCATAGTTGGGCAGATGAATGCAAATTAAAGCCGATGTGCATTACACTACCAAGAAGTTCCTAGTTTAGGGTAGGATGGGTTTTAAAAACTGACTTACCTTCTCCTGCATCTTCTGTGACAATGGTGAAAGTTGCTGGTTTATTGGCAACCCCATAAATGAGGCCAGGCCCATAAGCAGACACACTGCCGCTGTTGGGGTAATTCACATAGAACTGCAGAGGGCTCTCTAAGGATTAAAAAAAACCAAAAGCAGCACTTTTAAGGATGGGTGGTCTGGACTACAAGAACTAATACCCATGTTCTTGAATGTCCTTCTCATTACGTGGCATCTGAAAAACCTCATTGTGACTGTAATGCACTTAAAAACCAAACAAGCCTCCACTTCCATCCTCAAAAGATACTTCTCAACAATTTGTTCCACATTCAGTCATGGAAGAGTGAGTGTTACTCCAGTTACCAGAGATAAGCCTAAATGATGTTGTAAAGGGTCTTGTTCATTGCAAGTTTATTTTTAGCACATTAAATCAGAGCATGACTCAGAAGCAGGCTTTCAGTTCAGGCACTGATTCTGAATTTTGGTAGCTCAGAATTAGGAACTAGCACAGCACATTGTCTGACTCAGTGAACCTGAACTAGCAAATTTGAAGGGTATCCAAAAATGTATTTGCCAGCCTCAGATTTGCTAAGCTAGTGCACAAGAACAAAAAGTACAGTCACCAACAGCCAATAATGGTTTTTTAAAAAAGCACAGATAGCTCTTCAGTTCAGTTAGATTTTGTAGCTGAGACATAGAAAGTTTGATTCATGACAACCTTCAAGAAAGAAACATTATGACACATCATTTTTCTATCCTATGCACAGGGTAATGGTCTTAGTGAACCAATACATCAGACAGTTCAGCACCTACAGAGGTGCTAAATCCATAAAGTGCTGAAGAGATTGAAGTAGCACCATGCATCACATCATCGAGCTCCCTCCTTCAGCCTGAGTTATCCTATGTTTCTGTACATCAACAGAACCAGCAGTCCTGCTCAGGCAGTGCTGAAGGTGTTTTGTCTCTTGTCTACACATCCTTCTACAGGTCTGTCCCTTTCTGCCCAGCCCCACACAGCCAGCATGCCCCGAGAACCGCGGGGCAGCCGCAGCCTCCAGGCGAGGCAGCGCTTCCGCTGGGGAGCTGGTGAAGCAAGGACAAAAGAAGAGAAGGGGAATGAAAGGCAGTGGTTTTTGTTTGTTAAGAAGCAGCCAGGAAGAAAGTAAGATTACAGTATAGTGTGCATGTGTGTTTTATTTTATTCCAATCAGATGGAAAGAGTAACTATAGTATTTTAGCCAATCAGTTCTCCCCACAGATTGGAGATTTTTTGCCAACACAGTTGGCAAGGATAAATATACACTGTAACCAGTAGTTTTGTTGAGCACCATGGCAGTAAATTTCAACCCAAAAAAACGGTAGTTAGAAAATTGTATGTTTCTTCTTCATAATAAAATGCCATAAAAGCTAGTTCCCAAAAATCAAAATCCATTTTAAGCCTGGCTGGTACTATTAAACCACAATGGAAGCTTGTATGTGCCAGCACTTACTCCTTTGCTTTAGTTCTCTCTGGACTGCTTGCAGAGAAAATGCTGCTGAACGGTAACACATCCTGAGCAGTTCTTACCACAGCGTGTATGACCCAGCTATAGAACCTCACCAGGGAGCAGATGCATCAGCAGGACCCTGCACTCAGATTCGCATCACCTGCTTTGTCAGACTCACCTGGGATGTGATTTCCCATGTATTTTATGTGCATTTCATGCAGCCCAACCTCAGTAGGAGCATATTTCACTGTTACTGTGCCATCTTTGTTATCCACGATATCTGGTGTATCCGTCTTTCCAGAGGGCATGTGTACTTCACCTACAAAAGGCCACCATGGGAGTTACAAAAAGAGAAGCTGCCTGCTTCCTCTCTCCCACCCACAGAGAATTGTCTAGCCATTTTAAACAAGCATTTTAAATTGTAAAATTCCTTACCCACAGGCACAAATAGGAGACTAATGGGAACACTAACCAGACATGTTTTCTACTTAAGCTACATGAATACAACACAGTGGCAGACATCTGGCAAACAGTCCTGTGACCTTACAAACTCTAGAGGCAGGGCTGTTTGCTGCAGCCACTGAGCCTTCCACAGCAAGCCCTAGAAAAAGCACTGATCTACCTCGTAGCAGGATGCTCCCCTCTCCTGCTGCTCTTTTGAAAGGGAAAGATTGACTGTTCCTTCAAGCTGGGACAGCCCAGGGCTTGGGGTGGGATTGCTGAGCTAGGGGGCAGAGGGGACACAGGCCTTGTGTGCAGTAGCTTAGTGCAACCAGGATGCTACTGGGGCAATGCTCTCTACTGCCAGACCTGTAGGAGAGGGGTCACCTGCTTTGGAGAAGGTATGTAACAGGAATGCAGGATTAACCATTTTGCAGCATCTGCACAAAAGAATAATGGAGCTTATCAAGCATGCATGTAGCTGCTCCAGAAGGGAAAAAGCATCAACAGGCCCTAGAGTGCAACAGCTCACAGCCTAGCACTGAGGGCCACAGCAGCACCAAGAATCCCCTCACTTAACTGAAACCATTGAAGGGGCGTATCCTACTCATCCTCAGCGGGTGCCACTTGATGGGAAATTACAGAACTAAGTTGCTGGCAGGATACAAACCTTCCCCTCACACTGTGGTCTAGACCACCCAGTCTGTTAGCTGCAAATGGATAAACACGCTAACAAAGAGCATAAACCTCCCTGAGAGGCACTCCAAGTACCTGTTATTTCTCCTTTCCTTACAGCAAACGGGATAACCATATCAAAGGGCCTGAATCCCATGCCATTCATGTCTCCAACTGGGACGTAAGCTTCTTCTGTAACCTAAAGCAAGCAAAAAGATGGGTCACTTCAAAAAGGGTGGCAGACCCAAATGAGCACTGAGCGACTCCACTGCAAGCACAAGCAGAAGAGAATGTGCAGTGATTATTGCAGCAGCCAAGGACTGGGCTGAACCAGAGCAGTGTCCGGCCAAGCTCTCCTTCACAACACCACACCGCAGAGCAGAGCAAATCAAACACGGCGTGGATGGAAGACATGCTGGAAAAAAGTTAAGAGATAAAAATGGAACACAAAGGGATGGAAGACAATGTAGCGCACACAAGACCCAAAGTGGCTCCATCTGAAAGGATTTAGTTGCTTAAGGCCTGGAAGAGAAAGTGATTTTTAAATGGGGCAGAATGATTGCAACACAAAATGGACAAAAGAAACAAGTTTCACAATGCGACTCTGAACTCAAGACACTGCGATTTTACTGGGAGAACAAAGCGATGCACTCAGGTTGCTTTTGCCAACAGTAGACATTTCAGAAGTGGAAGCTGTGGGTGCAATGATCCTCTTCGTGTTTACACAAGTTTATTTGGAGACTCCTTTCAAGCAGCAAAGAAAAAACAAGGTCTGGATCCCAAGAACAATTGATGAAACAGAAAGAATGAACACATTGACCAGAGCAATCAAGCAGTCCCAAGAAGCAGGCTGTCATCTGAAATGGAACACAGATGGGGGAAAAACAGCTGAAAAATGTAAAAATTGTGTACCCAAGGGCGGAATCCGGGGGGGGAAGTGCCCACTGGCTCCTGCGACCGTGCGGCGACATCATCTGCATCTACAGCCTGGGCAGGGGTAGAGGCAGGTTAGTTGTTATTAGATGTTATTCTGGCACAGAGCCATTCCCACCTTTCACAGTTCAGAACACACAGCTCCTTCCAGTTCAACACCTTCCTCCCACCCTGTAGCCCTCCCAGTCCTCTTGCCATAGCAAAGACCTGGATCCTGTCAGGAAACTGCCCTTATCTGCAGGCATTGGGCACTGGGGGAAGCCACCAGTGGCACAGCAAAGGAACAAAGCCAGTATGTGTCATTGATGGATGCTTGGGAGGGAAGCTGAAAGGTGTGTATGAACACTGATGGAATTGAATGTCAGAGTTGCTTTCTTATGGGACTGATGCAGCAAGGGAAGGGCAAGGTTTAAACCTAAGCTGCAAGTCCCTGAGCGCTGTGCAGCACGATGTGCCAGCTGGGAGGCAGGGGAGCTGGCTGCTGTGGGAAGGCTTCTCTGGCACATGCTCTTGGGTGAATGACCCAGCCCACGTCCAGCCATAGCTGCAAAACCATTCTTCTGATTCATAGCTAGAACTGCGTCGTCAAGACACCGAGTGTGTTTTCCCCTGGCGCAGCCGCTCTTCTCACCAGGCATGCCAAGAGGATGACTTGCAAATTCCCATCTCCCCCATCAATCCGACAAGAGTGGCTGGGGCTGACACCCCCACAGGCAGCTCCCCCAGGCTCAGCCATCTCAGCCCCTCCTGCCCATTTACACCACTGCAAACCACCCCAACGAAATAACCCGCTGGAAACTTCTGCATGGAAGGACTCCACTAAGAAAACCAATGCAAAACAGAAATGCTGCTGTTTCAGTGTTCTCTGTCCCCAGCTGAGACACCCAAGTCAAACACGTACTGTATTAGTCAGCTAGGAAGTGGGAATTTTGGCTGGCCAGGATTGGGCTCCCTGACCTCGAGAGGCATTTCCTGTGGTAAGCCTTGAGCAGTGACCAAGGGAGTTGGTTTTTTTCAAGGAAATCTTCAGACACCCATAGCGACCTGCCAGGATGACAGGTAGGAAGAGCCAGCACTGCTGGCCCCAAAGACTCGCCCATGAGCTCCATCCAGACTCAGCACAAGTACAGTCCTGTGATTTCATGGACTGAAATGCACCGGAGGCTGCTTTGGCTGAGATTAAAGGACCAGGAATTGTTCTGCCAACACAGACGGCTTTTCTTCACAAGAAGGGCTTCTGTGAGCTCTGAGAGGTACCTAGTCTGCTTCTCAGGGGGCTGGGGTATTGTTTGCTAGATGTGGAGTACTGCACGTTGGAAGGAAGATAATTAGAAGGAGGGGGATTTTGGCTGTAACAGTTTAACTAGCACTTGCAAATCATTTTTAAGTGTGAGCTAACAGTCTGCTTCCCTGGGATCTGTCAGCAGACCATTCCTTACTTTGGGGTGAACTAAATAAAGAGAGAGACAGAGAAGGCAGAGCACTGTATCTGACAATGGCAGAAGTAATTAGTTGTAGAAACTGATTACAACCACCCTTACATCATTTAGAAAAAAAACTACATGGTCAGGAAATGAAAAACAAATTTCTTCAGAGAAGCCAAGTCTTCATCCTCTGATGGCTTCTATCCCGCTTCACTTAACCGTATTGCCTGCTCAAAATAAGCTCTGCAAGGAACAAGGATTCATTAGCTCCTGCTAGCCTAATAAACGTCTGAACAAACATTTACACACAGAGTTAACCTGTCGCTAAATAAAACACGGCAGCAGGAATCCAAGTGGGAGGTACTTTTGGAGCAGAGCTGGCTTACCATGACGGTGAAAGGACTGTTGGGAATGTCCACCCCACCAAAGCGGACATAAATCACATAGGTTCCTGGTTTGGCAGCGGTGTAGAAGATATCGTAAGTCCCATCCTCATTTTCAACAACATCTGCTTCAGCTTCTGTCCCATCTGGCGTGAGGACGGTGCACGTCACTTTTCCCTTCCCTGCTGATTTGGCGTCTACCACAAAACCAACCTCCTCACCAGTCCTCACAGTGGGTGCAATTCCAGGACCTACAAGGCAATTTTCATTACAGAAAGTGTTCAGATGGCAGTTTTCCCAGGCAGGCTGCCTGTGAGGCACCTAGGGAGCATGGCACCAAGATTCTAGTCCCAGGGACCCACAGATGTGGTTTGGGGAGCAGATGCACAACAAAGGACATTTGTAAAATTGGTCAGCACAGTGGCATGCAAGAACTGGCTACCAGCTTTTCTTCTCCTCTGCAGTCAGAGAGGCTGGATGGGAACAGAGGAAAAAAGCTAAGTTTGAAGAAAGCAATGCCTTAACCCATACTCTTATCATCATACTCCTTTATGCAGAGCCAAAGGCACTTTCTTCTGCCCAGCCAGCAACTCGGCTGCACTGCTTTAACATAAACCTCCCTGTGTAAGCAGCTATAAAAGGGCACAGTAGCAGCCATGGCCATGTTCCCTCCACCATTATCCACAAATGATTTTCCACTGTTCTGCCACACATGCTAAAAAAAGAAAATCGCGCGACAATGCCCAAATTGTAGCAATCAGACCTAGCTTGAAGAACACTGTGTTTAAATGAGAACTATTATGTCTTATTTGCAGTACATATTGAATACTCCTGCTTCTGACTGGCACTCATAACCAGGTAAATGGCTCGTTTTCAAGTGGCAATGAACCTGCTGGTTTAATACCTTGGCAGTATTCCAGCATCTGCTCCTACGATTGTAGGCGATTGTATTTCAGCTTTACAGCACAGAATCAGAAGCACTTCTTGGAAAGGGGAAATTTTATCTGGCATCTGGCAGTAATCTCCATCTCAGTTACTCTGAATAGTTAGTGACTTGAGTTACTTGGAGGAGTATCAGATTTACCCATTAAGGCATCTTTTAAACAAATTTTGAAGCAAAGGGGATACCTCTTTTCTTTCTTCCATTGTGTCAGGAATGTATTTCTGTTTAAAACAACCTGAAAGCAGCCAGCTCCTGGACAGCCATCAGGTGCACTCTAACTGCATGATGCCCAGGTCCAGCACAATGCCCAGATACTCTCACAGGTCTACAACAACAGATTAGGTTTCCCTGTTCAATGTGGCCTTGGCTAGTTTATTTATTTATTCTACAATCAGGGGACTTAACATTCAGTGGTATTCTTGGAACTAGTTCCTGTCACTTCTGCTCCCTGCCACAGCCTCCTTGGAGGTGGTAGAGTGCCGTGGTGACCAGCCCAAAGTCACATGATGAACACCCACCCTGAGAATAGGTAAGGGACAAAGCTGTGTGCTCCTACAGCAACAAATTTGGACTCCTTCCTCTACACCATGGCATTGATTTTTGAGGCAATAATTTTTTGAGTCATAGCAAGATCTTATCTTTAGGCTCTCTCCTTCCCAAAAGCCTGTTCAGACCCTGGCCAATCTTGACCAGACAGAAAAGCAGCAGAAACTTCCACTAATGACATCCAGCACAAGCAGGCTTTGCTAATACAGAAGCACATGGCCAGCTATTTACAGCCTCAGAATTAATTGTGTTCTTGCTTGGAATGTAAAGTTTTTTGCAACACAGTGCAAGGAGCATGATGCAGTAAACACACATATACGTGTTATTTTTAAATCAACCTCACTGAAGTTCTCAGAAGGATTTATCTATGCCAAAACAAGCATCAGACAGTTGCATCTGTCTGTTTTTAACAGCCCAGGCAATTTGACAGATTTTGCTAGAGGCTTCAAGAGGTTCCCACTCACCTGCAGGGTAGACACTTCTTTATCTTTAGGAAAATCCCTTCTATAAGAGCAGTGAGATTACGCAAGTCTCGAGCATGTCTTCTACACCCAGCACATCAACTGTACCATGCTCAGAAGGCAGCTGAGAACCCAGTACAAACAACAGCAACAGAGAGGAGCCAATCACTCACCCGTGGCCAAACACTTGCTGGCATCCCCAGCTGGAGATGCCCGGATCCGATAGGGAGAGGATGGGATATCATCTCCACCGTACTTAACACCAATTGTATAACGGCCTGTTTTGTCAGGGACATAGGTGACTGTGTAAGTGCCATCCTTGTTGTCATGAATGTCCACTCTCTTGGGTTTGCCCTCTTGGTCCTGCGGAATGCAAACCAGAAGATTTAGGCACTATGAAATTAGTTTTGAATTTATATGGGCATCAGAAACGTTCACAACCATATTTAGATAGTCTCAGATACAGAACTGCACCTTTTAAACTGCACGTTTACACATGTTTCATACAAAGACTAGAAACAATAATACACTACTAGGAGCAGAAAGGTATCAGACCACTCTAAAACAATCAGTACTATCATTAACTTCCCTTTGTTTGATATGAAAATGTTTGTAAGATGCAACAAGCCATTTTAATGAACTCTATATTAATTTTAAGAAGTTTCAGGCTTCACTGTCATACTGCTGTTGGAAGTAAAGAACACTTCCCAGCTCCCTGACGCACAGATGGGGAGTCAGACTGTGCAACTCTGTCCTGAGTATGCACTGGGTAGCCTTGTGCAGCTGCTCCCTAAAAGGTCTGAGGACAGGGCTAAGTATTACTGGAGTCTGCCATCAGCCCTCCTCCATGAGGCATCCAACTGTTGACACTCTGCAAAGTCTACAATTAAAAGCAGGACTATGCAGCCCCTTCAACTATCATTTCTCATCAGCTGCAAGGCACAAAGCATTTTAGAAAGTTTTCCAAGCCTGCCTACAGGAAACCACATGTTGAGTCTGTTCTGTATTTTGTGACTTAACACTGCCTGGGGTACAGTATAAGCTGCAAAGGACTTGAGATTTTAGGTACAGCATGAAAGAGCTTACTTCTTTCAGGAAGGCTTGCGAAACATTTGACATTCAACAGCTCAGAAGAAGAAGCAAACAAATGCTGCCATGAGGATCACCTATGCACTTCCACCATACAGGACTCGTGGAACTTGATCTTCAAAGCCACAGCCAGGCTGGGAGCTCTGATAAGCATTTTGGATTCTTTAAGAGCACACTTGCATGCCAGAATAATGGCAACTGCCTTGGTGCACCTGAGCAGACCTTGAGACAGGACAGGAGCAAGAATGCAGAAGGGCAAGTACAACCAGCCATGCCATGACCTAAGCATGCCAGAACTGAGCTATGTGCTTTATGGTCCACTAACCAGAGACCTTTTTGCTGAGGCCACAGAGTCCAGGCACCAGAAACTTCAGGAGGAGCCAGGAGGAGCAGTAACAAAGACAAGTCAAAACATTCCTGCACTATCTCCTTAAGCAGCTTATGACTTTTTGCAACTTTGAGGGAGACGTGTGTGTTAATTTATCATAATGTGAGGCTGAGAGTGGTTCTTATCTCATGGCCTTGCTGAACTACACCACTAAAAGGCTGTCTCCATTCCAAATGCCAGTATTTTCATAATCTTACAAGAAACTATGTATCTCATTTTGGGCATTGGCAGAGTGTAAAGTTAAACAAGAGCAAACGACAGCATAGCTGATGACTTTAAGACAGAAGTTTCATTAAAGCACTCTCAAGAGCTTCATGAATGCAGAGTGCAAGACTTTCCTGTACCAGACCTTAGGTTCCAGCCAGCAGCCCAGTCTCCAGGACACTGGATATGTTAGGATAAAGCTGTGGACACTTCTGAAAGGAGACACTCATGCCCACCTAGAAAATGTGTTTCCTGTCCTGCTTGTTACTTACCGTGATCTGCACAGCCAGAAGTCCCTGCCCAGCATCCTTAGCATCCACAGCAAACTCCACAGGCAGACTGGCGAGAATGCCATAGGAACTGAGACCTGGACCACTTGCTGTCACTTTACTGGCATCGTACGTAGGAAGCACCTTCACCTTGAAGGGACTTAAAGAAAAACCCCGTTACTTCCCCTACTCCCAAGTCAGCGGCTGACGGCTGCTGCAGTACACACTGAGGTACATGGTGTGTAGGTACCTCCCCATGGCATCTGCTGCAGATGCAGCAGGCTGAAAACACCACCGAACACTGAAGTGGTGCAAGGAGCTGCACTGGTTAAGTAGACAGGACCACAGTTAGTCCTTACATGGTGCTCACGTGCTGGGAGAGCACAACTGAATCATAAAATCTTCACTTCTCCAAAGTTTATCTCATCACCTTACCTTCGAGGAATCTCTTCATCAGCATATTTGACAGAGATCATGTAGGGTCCCTCCTGCATTGGGGTGTACACCACTGTGTGGGTGCCATCTCCATTGTCTACCACATTAACAGGTCCCACAACTCCTAAAAAAGCAACATATGATTTTCTCAGCTGTGCTATTAAAACCCAGTCATTTGCTGCACAAAGCTCCAAGATGCACTGCTCATTTACAGTTTTCAACAAGCTAAATTTCTTTTTTTGTTGTTGTTTTTTGAATGAAGGCAATAGGCATGGATCAGTGATCAGTTTCCCTTATTTTATATTCAAAGTCATTAACTTAAGATAGATTTGTTATCCACTGCTCTCTGGGCTCCCATCTTCTTGCTGTAAACAAAAGCTAGCATGAAAATATTGGAGAAAGATCTGCCTTTCTGTACAGTCCAGGTCAAGAGTAATTGCTAAAAGTGCATTGAAGGTCTTTCAAGACAGAAAATGTGTAATGGTTATAATTGTCTGAACTGTCATTTACAAGATTACATACTGTTACTGGGATTCACTGCACAGAATTGAGCCTTAAAGCCAGTTGGTGTGTAGCATTCAACTGAGTCTTTCACAATCAGGAGTTTGGAAAGGCAGACTCACTGCCTAGGCAGAACACCCTGCAAGCTGCCAAAGACCTAAGAAAGCAGGATCAATTATTTCAATTTGCATTAAGCTAAATCTACAACAGATTATGTGACATATCAGTTCAGATCAACACACAAAGCAGTCTACAATTACAAGTTGGCTTTAAAACACAGAAAGGATTAGTAGTAAACCAAGCACAAAAGAAATGTATATAGTTGCCATGCAAAGCCTAAAAGCAACATCGTTGGTTCCCACTCCCTCCTCCAGATGATTCTTGCTGTTGCCAATTGGATTTCCAAGAGCCAAAATTGCCAGTAATTAGTGAGAGTTCAAACCTGTCTCAGTGTCACCCTTTGGACCACCTTTAAAGAAGTCCGAAATTGCTTTCAATGGGGAGCGCCATCCCTGGGAATCCGTCTCATCCGCTAGAATTAAAGAAGTGTTACCTGTGGGGCACCTGCACAGCAGGACCTGACACTCCAAAGGGGAGGCAGCTCTCACCTCCCAGCAAGGTGAGACTTGCAGCCAACAGCTATTCACTGCCAAGATCCTGTGCCACTGAGACATGGCTTTCTAGGTTAATGTAAACATCATTAACGCTATCACTCAAGGGCCTTTGTTGCTCTCTGGGGACCACTGAGCAGTTTACCCATGATGCAGAGACCCCTGCAACCCAGTGACACAGGTTTCCCAAGTCACTGTTCATGTGTTAGACTTTGGATTTACTTTTTCATGTCTAAAACGAATGCACAATTGTTCACTGGTGATGGTTACTCACGTCACTTCTCCCAGCTCTGAAGATCAGGCTAAAGCCATCAAAGACACTGTCCAAAGCAGCACTACCTAGGGACACAGCTCTCCTCTCACAGCATGACACATGGGTCAGCTCTCAAGGGACACACGCCAAATGAACAGGAACAGAGGGAAATGCTCATTTAAGTAGCATTGCCACTTTTGCAAGCAGGGCCAGGACCATGTTACCTACTCAAACAGAAATGTGGGCACAGCCAGATGGAATACTTTGGTTCTTACCTCTGGGTCCTGTCACCACCACCTCAAGGGGTGCTACTCCTGCCTTGCTGGTGTCTACAGTGAAGGACTGTGGGATTTTGGCTCGAACAGCTGTTCCCAGGCCTGGTCCTGCTATCTTCACCTTGCTGGGATCCACAACATCCTTCACAGGAACCTTGAAAGGACTGCCTGGAATTTGACACAGCAAGTGTTAAACACCACCGAGTTAACAGTTACAGAGAACAAAAGGTCTTTTTTACCCTACCTTTCCTTAGGCTTTTAAACTGCTATCCCTCAGCCACAGGCAGGAATGACAACCCCATAGCCTCCACACTACCTCTCTGCTTTTGCAAAAGCCAGAAGTGTAATGATGGTGTTTCTACATTTTCACTGTCTACTCAACAATTCTGTTGTGATCCATCTGCTTTTCACACCTCAGGAAAAAAAACAAACATGAAAGAAACCAGAAGTGCAAATGAAGCATCATGTAGGCACATGTTTCCTTCATATTTTACCATGTTCTGTATGTTGACCAAGAGAATGGGACCAACAGGAAACATCCAGTGCCAATGCATGCACATCTGGCTTAGAGAACAGTTACTATGCTTTCTGCAGTGACAAAACCTTGCAGTGTTTAATATAATCCCCATGACAGGGTCACCCATTAGACCCTCTTGCTGCAGAACAGGATCTTGAAGACATCCCCATAGCAAAGGGCTATTTTCATGACCTAAAGTATTACATACCACTTGTGCAAAATACCCGTTTTTTGTCAAGGGTTAGTGTCCCTTTCCCTGTTCCACTCATCTGTACCCACTTGAGCAAATGCTACTGCCTTTTCTGCCTGAATTCTGAGGAAAAGCAGAAAGTCAAAATCACATCAACATCCCACAGCAAGAGGGAGATACAGCCAACTGAGAACTCCAACTGAGTCCATAGTTTGACTTCTTCCCTCTTCTGAAAGCCACTGAGCAAGAGCTCTTACCAGGAATGTGCTCTCCCCCATAGGTGATGTTAACATCGTAATCTCCCGGAATGTAAGGAACATACTCGGCACTGCAGCTTCCATCTTTGTTATCTTTACAGCTAATTTTAGATTCTGAAGGTCCCTCAACAGTTATTCCAAGGCCACCAATTCCTGCCCCTCTGCAAGACAGAAACACACATTGTTAGAATCACCTGCCTCTAACAGCAGCTTTGTAGACTTCACATGCTCTGGCTGCATTTTCATCCTTATTGGAAATGCAGTAACCTGACTTCTGATGTTCAGCCTTCAGTGTGCACTGGCATGCAAAGCTGCTCAGCACTACCTCACTAACATTTTCCTAGAATTTTATCCTCAATAAGTATCAGCTCCTAATGTCTAACGTCTGCAGAGTACAGTGCTCAGCAGATAATGAGGTAGCACGCACAATCATCAGCTGGACACAGCTTGGCCTTTTAATAAATATTTGTACTGAGTTTAGCATTCTGCATTGCACACACCACTACACTCCTCCCTCCCTCAGATATTCCTTCATGATCAAATAGGCCCTGTCACCTGGTGACAACTGAAAAGGCATTTGGCTGATTTGTGAAAGCTTCTGTGAGTCCAGGTCCTTGTGCCTTCACACGTGAAGGATGGCAGCCCTCCGTGACATTCACTCTGAATGGACTATTTGGCACAGGTACACCATCATACGTCACGCTGACTGTGTGCGGACCTGTTAAGAAGAGGAAAACATGCCCTGAATTCCCTAAATACGCTCAGCACTTAACATCACTTCTACAAGATGCTACAGATTTAAATGTCTATATATGTATAGGAGTTTCCTTCTGCATTTCACAAGACTTCACTAGTGTTTCAAAACCGAGATACCATCTACACAATGTTCTTCTAAAGCCAAGTTACCGTAGAAGTCAGTTATTCAAGTTAAAATAGAGCTACTTTCTGCAGAATTAGCTCCTCTACTGGCAGAACTCTTGCAAAGATGCCAACAAGTTACTGGCAGACCTCAGGGGTTTGCCAAATGAAAGCGGCAGAAGAGCTGCTTGCTCATGGTTTTCCCCTTTCAAGTAAAAGAAAGCAAACCCAGAGGTTACCCTTTTCAAACGGCGTGTACTCCACTGAATACGTTCCATCAGCGTTGTCTTGGATGAGACAGTCTGTGGGGGAGCCAGATGGGCTCGTGACCTGTGTCCTGATGTGGTCACCACCAGCCTTCGTTAGAGGTCGAGCATCCACAGTGAACTCAGTTGTAGCTTCTCGGAAGACATCTGCAGGAAATGTTTTGAACAGTCACTTCAAGGAGAGCATATATTTCCAACAACAAAACATTTGGTGAAGCAGCATGATAAACAACTTGTTTGGGAACACAGTGAGACTCCCGGCTGTCCAAGGATCACCATGGAAACACATAAGGCTTTTACGACTTTCAGTGCTCAGAATACTCACAAAGGACTGCAAGTCCTACAAACTCTGATAACAACAGCTATTCTCACCTTTTCCTTCCACTCCTGGCCCAAACACTTTCACTCTGCTTGTGTCCACAGCTGGCTCCACTTTGACCCGGGCTGGGAATTTAGGCACTTGCTCTCCTCCATATCTCATCTTGATTGTGTACATGCCAGCTGAGAGTGGTACATAGGTAACGACATAGGTCCCATCTTTGTTATCATCGATCTGGACCTCGGCTTTGGAACCAGTGTCTGACACCATGTCCACCCGCAGGTCTCCGGGACCCGCTTCCGTGCAGTCGACATTCAGCAGCCCCGCCTCACCCACTTTACCACGCTCCAGACCCGGGCCCGTGGCAACGACTTTAGAGACATCAAAAGGCATTTCTATGTCTGCCTTAAAGGGCGAACCAGGAATGTGAACTTCTTCGAAAAGGATGTTTACAAAATACTCTCCAGGCTTCATAGGCAGGTAGGAGACAGAGCAGGTTCCATCACCATTGTCTGAGCATTCAATTTTAGCTTCACATGGGCCTTCTACTGTAAGACCCAAACCTCCAGTTCCTGCCCCTTTGGTATCTATTGTGAATTGGGCTGGTTTTCCAACGAGGCCCCCTCGAAGACCTGGACCATGAGCTTTTACCTAAAAGAGAATATGCAGTTGAGCTAAACTGCTCTTTTCATGTTATTTCCAGAAGCAGGACTTGATTACTAGGCTCTCAAAAATACACAGAAAGCACTCTCTCCTTTGCCACTCATCCCAGTGCCTGCACCTCTCCTCCAAAGAGGCTCCTAGGCAAGGATACTTATAATCTCACCATAGTTGTTTTTATATAGCCTTGGGATATAAAAGGTGGAAATGCTAAAATATTTGATGGCTGTACACATTTTTCTTCAAATACATTACCTTAGAAAAAAGCATCTTAATACATCAGAGATGCTTATCAGACCAACTTCTATTAAATTAGGAGCAATATTTATATTTGCCACACTATGTAGGATGCTTGCCATATTCTTGTTTAGTTTCATGGTTTTTTTCAAATACTGTGTTACAGGAACAACCTCCACGAGTCATGGAGGCTGCAAAAGGAATGACTGAGCGCTCAGAGTAAGGATGTTCCTGGGTCTGGTTTGGCCGAGACCGAGCCAAGTCTCATGCAATAACCCACAATTCAGTTTTCAGGTATCAGTTGCTGTAACAGCCCTAAACCATTTGCTTACCTTGGAGGGGTCTGGAGGTAACGTGGCCTCCACAGTATAGGGGCTCCCTGGGATTGGGTTGCCATCGTAACTCACATCCACTACATACAGTCCTTCTTCCCGTGGGATGTATTTTGCAGTGCTGCACTCCTTACCCAGAACTGGTTCCACCAGACATGGCACAGCTTTCCTCATAGGACTGGAAATATTAACATCCAGTTTACCTTGCCCACCAGCTCCTTTGGTATCAATTACAAATTCCTGATCCTTCCCTACTTCCACTCCTGAAAAAGACAAAACCCGCATTACATTACTTACTTGACATCAGACAGTGGTCCAAGGAGTCTCCTATGCATATATTACTGAGGGAGCAGGCACTGGCAGAGCCCTGCCCAGTCTGCATCCCTTTGCAGGCAAAGAAACTGCTCAAAACAAACAAAAAAACCCCCCCAAACAAATGCTTTGGTTAATTGCCACCACAAAGCTACACGGCAAAACAAGCCTGTAAAACATGGTCTGACAGTATCAGAGGCTCATTTCAGGAAAGCAAGAATTTTTCACAGCTTTAAGTTCTTCCACTTCTGGAAAACAAAAAGACTCTATGAATGACACTGTGCACTGTAGCAGTTTCCATACATTTGAACCAACAACCATCTAGCCCTGAGGGAAACAGATTTCGTCAGTGAGAGCTCAGCCTGGTGAAGCATCCAGCTCTGTTCACCACAAAGGACCAAACCCCAACACATGCTTTGTCCTCATCACTATGTAATCTTTGGAAAAAGAAAAAAAAAGAAATCTAAATTAAAATTCAGTCCTCAAGAGGACCAGCTAAATAAGAGTGGTCAAGCTATAAAGTTAGAGCTGGTTGATCCCCAACTGTAGTAAGCTGAAATGAAGATTGTTTTGCCCACTCCTGTTCCAGCAGGACATGCTGGCTATCACCCAGACTCCAGAGACACTTCAGAGGCTTCCAGCCCACAGGTACTTACTGTTTTCGAGTCCATTGACTTTAACTTTGCTTAGGTCTAGCGGAGCAGCAATGCCCACTGTGAAAGGGCTTTTGGGGATAGGATCACCACCGTAAGTTACTGAAACCTTCATTGGACCCTAGTTGGAGAATTTACAAGTTAGCTCAGTTCCTCACTTCGTACAGACACATCCACATCCAAGCAGTACATAACCACTTCACATAACCCATTTTAGCTGGCCACAGACAAACTTCCTGGTTAATGGACACTAAAGCTCTCACACCACTGCAGCCCTTCAAAGAACTAAATGGTTTTTATTTAATACAGGAAGAGAGAAAAAGACAGTTCTTTCCAACATTTAATTACACTATATTCAAGTTGCCTGGCAAAAGTTTCAGCTCAGGCTGGCTCCCACCATCCCAGTGCTCAGACCCGACAGCTGAATGAATGTCCCAGTGCTCCAGACCAGGTATCCCCTTCCACCACATGGAGAGGCCAAAGCTAGGACTGCAAAGAGGCCGTATTATTACAGATCTGAAATACCAGGGGTTTAAGCTCTACAAGTCAGAAAGATTAATGCTCTTGTGTATTTTGGCTGGAATGCTGCACAGCCATGGCAAGCTCCAGCCCATGATGTGTGCTCCTTTTATTCTCTCCTACCACAGTCCATATTTTAGCTATATTCGCTGTTTGCTTACTTTCCATTCTTGGCTGGTTCGGCTCCCAAGTGAAATAATCATGGATGTTTCACACAAGCTAGTGAATAGCTTCCATGATTATTTTTGGTTGTTTTTAGAAAACACACACACGGGTAGCTGTAGCAACACCACGAGAAAGATAAGGCTGAATAAACAGCATTAAACCAAGGCTGCTCTGCGGCTGACGCTGCCCCTCAGGAATTTAACTACCAAGTCTGTCCTTCCCCTGCTCTGAAGAACCCACAGTCTCATTCATAAGCTACTGCTTAGGAACCCGAGAAAGACAGGTCCAGGAATGACCAATGTGCTCACAGTCTGGAGCAACAATAAGGCTACTCTAATTACTGAGCAGTCTATACCCATCTCTTTTTAACCTTTGCTCTCCTGCCACTGCTATCTGCAAGCACCTCCTGCAAGTCCACAGCTCCTCCATGACTCAGGGTACTTCTCTACATGGAAGACTCAAGCGGGAAACCTGGTTTGGGCATCCTGGCTTGTTTCACCACTGCTTTTCAGGTGAAACACAGCAATCTGGTACTGCTCACAAACACACAAATGGAGTACAGATGACTGCTCCCTTCTGCATACCAACCCTGACTGAACAAACCAAAGCCTTTCCAAACAGGCATGCCAGCCACATCCTGAGATCATGCAACCACTTTATCCAAAAACAAATGCTAGCTCTATGGTGCTTCCAAGAATGCTAATCCAGCATTATCAGCTAAATAACACTGCAGTCTTTCTTATCAGACCACAACTCTGTTCAAGGAAGCTGGTGAACATGACCTAGTAGTCGATTTGGTTGTTCAGAAGAACAAGAACAGCAAAACACTTTCATCTTGGCACCACAGCACCTGTGTCCTCAGAAATATGAGATTCATGCATTCTGGTGTTTAGTGGCCTTTTACAAACACACAAGTAACAGCATAAGGAAAACTACTTGTAGTTATTAGCAGCTTCCACTTTCAGCTCTTTAATGGTGTTGCTAGGAAGCATTTCTCTGTGAATCAAACTGAGTCAGACTCAATTTTTTCCAACCTAAGGGCAAACCTCAAATGTAGACAAATACTTTGATGCATTTAATCAGCAGTCCAGTTTCCCTCTTCAGCATCAACTTGTTCACTTTCCTACTGGGAACTGGTATAGCACCACCCAAATACTCTTCGTTTTGTCCCTGCTCTGGTTTGCACTCCAGTTCCTTTGACACCAGCAGCCTGCTTCCAGGCAGCATACCACAACCCCAACTCTGCAGGACGTGGCAGCCCAGAACAGCTGGGGCAGCAGCCAGCTCTGTTGTGGAGTCTGGGAAAGTTTGCCACCTCTCTTCTTCAACTGATAAGGTATGGAATGGTGAAGTGAGCTGTGTGATACTGCTTCAATATCTCTCTTCCCCCCCAAAAAAACAAGTGGAAAGCTATCAATAACTACACCAAAAAAATGCATTACTGTTTTCCAATCCCAATTGTACTGCAGGCTTTAGAGATACTGAGGAACAGAACACCCTGGCAAGTTTTTTTCTGCTTGTTCCTCTGTGCACAGGTACCAGGGAGGGAGGTCACAACACTACAGCAACATGAGCTGTTCACTCTTGCACTGCTACAGGAGTCTGACCTACCTGCTGTATGGGAGTGTACCTAACAGTGTGGGAATAGTCATAATTGTCAATGATATCCAGATCCATCACTGCCTCTCCTGGCACTGGGCTGTTGAACTGCACATCCAGTGGCGCTTTTCCAGCTCCCTTGGTGAACACAGTGAAGTGTGTTGGTTTGCCATTTTCCACACCTGAAGAAAAATGTTAATTCTAATTTATGCAGAGTTCACACACAGAAACTCTTCTCAATAAGCATTCAGTACTAATAGAGCCCAGTCAAGCAAAATACCACGGGAAAGGCATTGTTTCCAACTGCCTGAGACCCCACTCCACTGGATCCAGGACTACATTGCTCCATCCCAGCAATGCTCAGCCAGGCAGTGGCTGCCTGCAACAGCCCCTCATGGTCCAGTACTGGCCACACTACATGAATCCAGCTCTCACCAGTTTTGTTCAGTCCAGGTCCTTCAGCTTTCACTTTGCTGGCATCATGCGAGGGGTCCACTTTAACTCTGAATGGGCTGGCAGGAATTTCCTGCAACAGAAACACAACTCTAAAAACAACCACGTCACTCCTCACTAGCCAAAATTAGGCAGATAAAATTTTTAAGATAATTCTGCTGTAATTTCAGCACCATCTTGAGTAAAATTTCACCTCACTTAATTAAACATTGCTTTACTGAGTAGTATCATTCAAAATCTAGGGCAAAGTTAACAACCGGACAGTTTGCAGGGACCTCCCTCCCTTTTTTATTTTCAAGGAAAACTTTTTCCCCCATTTTCTTGGAGAGGCACTTAGGTTTTCTTCCTTTAGAAAGCAGCCTTGTCCCATCATGGAGACCACACTCATTATGTTAGTCCAACACAGGACTTGAACTTCAGTGTCCCCAGCCAACCCCTCTCATTTACGTACATCCAAGTATTACAAAGGAAGTTTTAGGTTTTTGCACTGTTATAGAAACAGTGACCAGACCAAGTGCATGTGAGCTGACATGGAAGGAGCCAGCTGTGAACTGGCACACACTTGGTGATCAAAGAGCAGATAAACAGACTCTAGAAACATCAGGCTGCAAAACAAAGATTACAAACCTCTCCTGCAAAAAGCACTTTAATGGTGTAGCGCCCAGCAGCAGGTGGTGAGTATTTCACCGTGAATGTATCATTAGCATTGTGGATGATGTCGAAATCTATGTCTTCTTCCTCATTGCTGACCACACGAGCATCACACTTAATTCCAACACTGACATCACCTAGGAAAAGCAAATGGAGGCTTTGCTACTGGACAACACAGACAATGCCAGGCAAAATGTCAGACCATTCCCATTTCCAGGAGTTTTCAAGTCACCATGTTAACTGATTTAACAGATCAAATCACAGTTCACTGCAATGTTCTGCTTCCCAAGGTTTTTCCACTAAACAAGGAAAACCAGCATGGAATAGCATATAATCCCCCGCCTTGCATGACCTGTGGTTCTGATACCACAGTAACATCCCAGCCTGCCTTTACCTTCTCCTGCATCTGTGCAGTCCACAGTGAAGTGGGTTGGCTCACTCGCTTTCAGGCCAGTTCTCTCCACACCAGGTCCAAATACCTTCACTTTCTGAGGATGACTCCCTTGACCTATGAGGACCTACATGAATTCACAAGGGTCAGAATCACAC
Organism: Atrichornis clamosus; assembly: GCA_013400975.1. Taxonomy (NCBI): domain Eukaryota; kingdom Metazoa; phylum Chordata; class Aves; order Passeriformes; family Menuridae; genus Atrichornis; species Atrichornis clamosus. The sequence continues at coordinate 35,162 of WBMZ01005997.1, forward strand.
ATTTCTGTCACACTCGAGATCGCAGCCAAGTCAGAGCATTGCTTGGACGGGGGGTACAGGAAAACAGGAGCAAGTGAACTGCCCCAAACACCCCAACGCTGCAGCTGGGCTGACAGGAGACCACCATGTGAGCTTGTAAAAACACAAAGATTTATACAAGTGAATAGATTCCTAAAAAAATGGAGCAGAAGGGCACACCTTCTTGAGGTTCACAGAAGGGTTTTATCATCTGAGTTGTACTAACAAGTAGTTGTGAGCACCAGTGTCCTATTTGGCTAGAACTAAGTATTACTCATCTCTGTACTTACCCTAAATGGGCTATTGGGCACATTGGCTCCTCCCCAGACAACAGAAATTGTATGTTTGATTGGTTTAACTGGCACATATGAGCAGGCAAACACACCATCAGGTTTGCTCTTTATCTGGATATCAATAGGGTTTCCTTCTCCATCCTAAAAAGCATTAATACAAGCAGAAGGTTCAGATACTTCAAAAATGTTTGCATAGTTTGAACAGCCAAAGACTGTTCCAAAATGTGTCAGGTTAACTGCAGTTCAGAAATACTCAAGAAACATGCAACTTATACTCCTGTAAGTCTTTCTCATCTAACACTTGCTCATTCATACACCATCCTACAACACACAGGAAATTCACAGGCTCAGAGACACTTCAGTGCTTCCAAATGACAACTCCTGGACATTACACCTTGCTTTGCTGAGGAGACTTCAAGTAAGGAAGCAAAGCCATGTACTTCATACACCACAGAGAAGTCACTTTGTCTTAAGTTGTTGCCTGACTACATTACATAGATCAAAGCACAGAGCTTTGAGTGAATTACACATGCCCAGAATTAAGTGATGTGTGAGTAGAAATACTTAAGGCATTTTTCGCAACAGTATTAAAGCCCTTTTGCTGCAGTTTCACATTAGCTGCCTTTGGCTTTTTACCTGTGCATACATCTTCAGAGGTGCTTTCCCAGCGTCCTTGGTTTCAACTGTGAACTCAGCAGGATTGTTCACTATACAGCCAGTCCTCTCCAAGCCCGGGCCATAAGCCTTCACCTAAAAAAGCACCTCAGGAGTATTAGTCTGCAGTTCAGAAAGAGAAGCAAAACTAAGTGATTTATGTATAAATATCTGCCCCCTTCACAAAACCAATGAAGCACAGAATACTACTTCAGCAAGTTTTCATTACATTAAATCAAAACCACAACAGTGTTATTAGAAAAAGCTGGGGAATATCTGGCTGGAGCTTGACAAATTCAGAGCTTTAAGCAGAGGCAGCTTAAGAGTCAAGCCTGCTACCAGAATCCTTCAGAAACATCTCTCCTGTAGTTACATCAAAGATGTGCTATACAATGTGTGAACTCTTATGCACCACCTTATCTGAGTTGAAGTCTCCTGAAGCCGGTCGAATGAAGGCCATGTAAGGGCTGTCTTTTATGTCCTCATCATCACACATAATGTGCACAGCATATTCACCAGGCTCTTTGGGCCAATATTTCACATCACATGAGCCATCGTTCTTGTCATCACACTCAATTTTAGCCTGAGAAGGGCCTTCTATTGCAAAGCCTGAAAAAGGATCAAGTAGGTTCCTCATGTTAGGTTTGTGGCAGCTGCTAATTCAACACCACTTCCACAAACAGCTTTTTAGTTAGCCGTAACCATGCTTGATCTCTCCATCACCCTTCTTCAGCAATATAGGAGATAATCCATCATCCATCATTCCCTTCTGGATCTCATCCCACAAAACCACAGACTAACACTCCCCATCACACACACTCCTGTCTCTAGGACTTGCCTTTGATACTCTGATAGATGTTTGTGTTTAGACCACAGCGTCTTACAGACACGGTTTTTTTACTGTTGGGAAACCTGTTGTTTCTTATGAGTTCATTGCTAGCATTGCAAGATATAAATATCTCAGGGAAACTAAGCAACATACCAAGAGAGCCAACTTCTGTGCCAATGGACTCAACCACGAAGTCGGCTGATTTGCCCACAATTCCCTCATGCAGTCCTGGCCCCCAGGCTCGCACTTTCTGAGGACCTGCTTCATGACCCACTTGAACTTCAAAGGGGCTACAAGAGAAAAACAAAGCATGGTATTAGAAATGAGGACAAATACAGCATCTATGTTTTCCCCCAGGCATTTTAATGAGGCTTTACATTGAATTTTCCAAGTTAATAGATGCTACCATGTGGTGGCACAGTGCCCAGCAGAGTGTCTGTCTAGCAGAGAGGTCATGCAACCCATCATGCACCACAAATCCTGAGTGTCAAATACTTGGCTTGCTCTGCTTGCTATAGCCTTGGACACAAACAACAGATCCCTTCAAAATCTCACAGCAAAGTCCAAGCTGCATGATACATCACATTTTATTACTTTTTTTATTCATGATTTTGACTTAGAAAGACTGATGCAAATCACCCTTCAGAGCTTTGTCAAGCTGCTGCAGCTCTAAAACAGGCTGTTAAAAATAAAATGTTACAACAACCATTTGCCACCAATTGTCTCCCCAGAGTTTCTTCAAAGGTCACCATTGCTTAAAAGCCCACCAACTACACAACCCACTGAAGGACACAAAAATGCCCAAAAAGCTACTTTTAACTCACCTTTTTGGGATGTTTTGCCCACCCCATGTAATCGTGACAACGTACTTCCCTGGGGTAGCTGGATAATATTCAAATGCATATATACCATCCATAAAGCCTTTTTGTTTCACCAACTCTTCCAAGCCCTCTGTTGAAAGATCAGTTCAGCATTGAACTTAACAGTTTCCATCCTGCTTTCAATTACTCAGACAAGTTCATGTTTTCTAGTATTAGTTTTAGCTTGCAAGAATAAATTTCTTCCACCAGAAAAAAAAAAGGTCAGGTTATAAGGGAAGTTAGTTCTAGCTGCCCTCTAGGACAAAGACAGCAAACACTTCCAGAAGAAATACAGCAGAAAGTATTTTAAGTTACCAGACTTAATAAGTTCCCTTGTGTTTTATTTTCTTAGTCTGCAGTATGATGCATGTCATATGTTAAAACAAAAAAGCTTAACATTTGTCAGACTTTGTAACCACAAGTATGCAGGGAATGCCTACTTTTCATTTTCTTCAAGATGAAGAATTTAGGGAGAAAAGCTTAATACACTAAAATTTACATCAATACGTCTGTTGCTTTTTTTCCCCCCAGCCTCATGAAGCCACACAGTCGGAGCTCTGTGTGTGTGGAGGAGGTGAAGCAATACAATGCACCTTTGAATGCTGCCCCAGCAGGGGGGGAGGTGATGGGCTCAGAGTACCACACAGGGACTGCTGCTGGCAGCTGCACGAGCCAGCAGCCACTGTGCTCCCACCATTCCAGCCTGACAGGCAAAGGGCCACATCCAGAGCTTGGGACACACCAAAGCACCTGGGGATGGATTCTGATGGATGGTGTCTATGTCAGCCTATGGGTTCACTTTCCTCTTCTGCTTGTCTGTCCAAGCAGCCAGTGCCCCCAGGAATGTTGCTCTGAGCCACTCCCAGATTTATGACAGCAGGATATCCATCCTGCCGGAGACTCGGGAGTGTGACTTGCTTCCACAGATTGGATGAAAATGCAATGTGTTCCCATAAAGCTAGGAGATCATGGCAGGCAAATGCATTGATTTTCTCAGTTTTGCTAACTGATGCATTAACATGGAAAGAACTAAAACCAGATATTATCTTACCCAGCCCTGCAGATCAAAACCTTCACACTAGACACAAAGTACCAATAAACCCTTCTGAAATCTGGCTTTTTATACAGATCCCATCAGTTCCATCAGGACACCATCTCCTTACTGCTCTTCCTTTTCCCAGGCTCTGCTCCTCCCTCTTGTCTAAAACACATCCACAGCACAGATTCACCCAACACTCACTTGGTCCCTTTATAGTCACTCCAAGATCTCCGCTCCCCGCTGCTCTCGTATCAACCTTGAAGTCGGCCGTTTCCCTGATGCGGACGCCCTTGGGCTGCAGACCTCGACCAGTGGCACGACACGCGTTCGGGTTGCAAGCTGCAAGGCGATTTCAGGCATTAATCCTGTCTCTGATTTTCAAATACAGGTAGCCTAGACAGCTTGGAACAACCTTTAGTTTAATGTTGACAACCACAGCTTAGCTTTCAGCACAAGGTTATAGCATTAAGGCAGCCAGAGAGGAGTCTGCCCAGCTGCTGAATATGCCCCCTGGCTTTTGGGCAGTAGCAGTCGGTGCAGCCAGGCAACACTGACCCCCTCCAACAGCCATTCTTTAGAATGATAGCAAACGCTGAAGCCCTGTTGCTTTCCAAATCAATGCCAGTTATCAATACAAGACTTTTACACAGCTATCATGTAGAGATATTCACCACAGACAGAACCTTCCTGGCGCCTTTCATGTTGAGGCACACTGCAGTGCGGGGTGAAGGGTCTCTGTTGCAGATAAGCCCCAGTGAACACTATTATTGTGCTGATCTTTCAGAAGTACATGAGTGGGATAACTGCTATTAGCAAAGTCAAGCTCTGAATGTGCTTCATTAAAAGATGTCACATCAAAACCTCCCTGCTTGTCACAGTTCACAGTCTCACAGAAGCAAAGCCACCAAGCCCTCTGCAGACCAGAGGAGCCATGGGTTGGAGGTTACACATGGCTTAGGCTTAAGCTTGGCCTCTTTACTCCAAGCACTTCTCTGGGCCTGCAGAGTGGCTACAGAAACAAGTATCACACACTTATGAACCATTTTCATTATGAAATCCCAGCTGTCATGAAGTCTTCAATGCCAGAGACCTGAAGGGTTTGAAGAAATTTACAAACAACCACAGCTTCCCAGCACTGTAAACTGAACACACATTTTCCCAAAACACACCATGCTTACAGCAGGAGCACAAGTCTGCCAAGCAGCTCGTTAGGTTTTTCACTCATTACAACAGCTTATGTGTTTCACCCTCACCCCTGCAGCAGCCAACATCACCCCGTGTCCTACACCGGACGGGGTGACCGAGGATCGTGTGCCATCTGCTAGCTCTGAAAGCTCAGTGGGAACACACAGGAGCGTGGCCGACACGGAGCGGGAACAGCTTGCAGAGCACTCACACAGCTGCGTCAGGCAGCTTGTGGTTAAGCCAGCCTCACTGACTGGGTCACACATCACTTGAGTTTGCTTGCAACCTTCCTCCCCAACCCCAACAAAACCAAAAACCCTTCTGGCTGGGACAAGCTGCAGGCTAGAAGCTTACAAAAAGCAAACATGACGGAGCATCCTGCACACCTCTTACCAACTATGAAGCCATTAGCAGTGAAGTCCAAAATTCCACAAATGGAGGGTAGCTCAGGAGAGATGAGCAGAGATCTAAAAGCATAGGAGCACGTAAGGATGGAACAGAAAGCAAATTAGGTGTCAGTTAAGGAGGAAAACAGTAAATATAGTCATTTGAGGAACAAGGGTGGAAAACAGCAAGACACTGCATAGCTGCATAAATCACTAAAAAAAAATACAAAGGGCAGCTTAACACTTGTAAGTCTAGGCAGAAAGGGAACTAGCAACAAAAGCCATATTACTGTTAGAGAGCACTGGTTTACACTGAGAATACCCAGGTGACCCACTGAAACAGGACCAAGATGTTGAAAGGTACAGAGAATGTAAAAGGCAAGATTCAAGCATATTCTGTGATCACATCCAAAGAGAAAAGTGGCCATCTACATCTAGATGCAGTTTTAAAAAGCATACCCTCTCCAACAAGAACAGTACAAGGAGTTTTGGGAATTGCTTCCCCGGCAAAGGTCACTTTGACAATGTGAGGACCAGCTTGAACAGGTTTATAGGTGCAACGGTAGACTTGGTTGCCTTTGTCTTCCACTACAACTTCAGCAAGGCTTCTCCCCTGAGGATCCTCCACTTCCACGATCACGTCACCCACACCAGCACCTGCAAAGGAAACAAGCCCAGCTAAGCCTTGGCTTCCCCACCAGAAACAGGCACCATGTTTCAGACCACCACCAGCTGTCTGGGCTCAGCCAGCCATCCTCTGCTGCCAATTCTAGGCACAGCCTCTGTGTTCAGCTTCTGCTGACAGCAACCAAACATTTGAGTGGGGAGAGGGTAGGACAGGATGGTGGCATGTCCATGAAGCCAAACTGACAGGGCTCTGCTGCTCCAGCCACAGGATATCACAACATAGTACTGAATATACATCCAGCCTGGTTACCCTGTGGCTATCACCCTGTAGCACCTCTATCGCAGATCAGCCCACAGCTTTACCAGTCAGTTCCATCTCTCAAGCTTTGAAGTGGTTTAGATTAAGAGATTGGACAATGTGAATGCTGGTCTGACAAGGATCCTTCTCTGCTGGACTATACGGATTCACTTTGTTCAGACACCTGCTCCTCTCACATTTTATTCAACTCATCATACAACAAAAACAGTTTTCTATACACTTTCAGAGGCCAGACATGTCTTTACATGAGTCAGACCACTCCCTCTCCCAATTAGAGGCTGAACATAATACTTCCCCTTACTATAACCACATTTAATTTTATTCCTAAGCTTCCTCAGGCAGAAAGCAATTTAAAATATGCTACTCAGCATATTTTGGTGTTTGAATGCTACAAGTAACTGCCATAAGTAGTTTCACATTGTTCTAATTGAATTAGCATTTGTAGCATCTTATTGACTCATTCCTCTAGGCTACAGCATTGGCCTAATAGCAGGTAACAAATAATGTGATAGAGATGCCCTAAAGAAGATAGTCGTCCTCTAATAATTACAATAGAGGTTGAAACCAGTTCATCATTGAAGTATGAACTCCAAGTAGCACTGCAGCAGGTTCTCTCTGTGGAGCTAAATATAGGACATACTATGCAATTACAGTTTGCTCACAGTTTATCCTTCACATTTATGTTCAACCTGTCACATTCCTGTTTAAAATGAGTCTGGGAAAGAAACCAGCCAGGAACTTGACTGCTGCCATCCAGCAAATTCATGGCAAATTTCTGGGTAGGGCTTAGCACCCTCCTGCCTCTGCTCAGCTCTGCACTTCAAACATTTCATACACAGCTGAAGCCTTCAGAGCTGCCTGGCTGTTATTTCTCCTCTGAACCTGATAGGGCTACAAATCCTCATCCACTTTTCAGTTTTCTTATTTCTCCAAGGCCTTAGGTTCTCACATTTGAGGAAACTGCAGGATTACCATCATCATTCATCCTGCTTACCTGCTGTGTAGAGGTCAAAGTAGGTAGGTTTATTGGCAATGTTCCCTGCTGTCTCCAGTCCCGGTCCCTTTGCTGTCACTTTGCTTGCATCTCCCTGCGCTTTATCAACATTCACTTCAAACGGGCTCTTCGAGATGTGCTGCCCAGCAAACAGGACTGAAACCTAGAGACAGACAGCATGAGCTTGGACCCACCAGGCAGAGGCAGTGCTCAGATCACCACCATAAAGCCAAGTGCAGGGTCAAGCACCTGCATTCCTAACACAGAGAGTCCTTCCCTCAGAGGTGAGGGACCATCCATCCCACAGCCCTCATCCTGTCCATGCAGCCTAACTGCTGGCCACCTCCTTAAAGTACTATTGATTATGGAGTCAGCCATACCAGCATGGAAGCTTGAATCAGGATGTGCCAATAAAAGGTAGATCACCACCCAGCAATAAAGTGGCAGCAGAAGCTGCATTTTATCTTTTCAGGCTGGCTGTGAGGACCAACCACCCTGGGAAGTGTCAAAGCAACAGGATCACCCATCACAAATCTGCTTCTGTGGGCATGTGGGGACAGAGTGTGGGAACCCTTCTCTGCAAAATCCCTACACTGTACAGTGCCACCAGCAAAGAAACACCTGATAGAAACAACCTGTTATTTTCATCTGTGTGTCTGTGACAACCCACCAAACTGGCTTCATGACTGCATGAAGTGGCCCCATATGAGAGGAGAGCCAGTTGTAGCACTTGATACCCAAAGACAAATGCACTTTCTGCCAACACACACTTCTTTTCCCCTTTCGAAGGGAGCAGCCCAAAAGTCAGATGGAGAACTAAGGCCACATCAGTTTACATTTTCATCCGTGTGCCCAGAGTGGCTCTTACCCACCAGTGAACAGGCAGCCCTCAGGGACTCACATTAACAACCAGCAGAGCAGTGTGTCTAGCAAGAGAATCCTGATTATTGACACAAAACCCACCTTGTGAGGTCCAGTAACCCTTGGAACATACTGCACTGAGTAGGTCTTGTTTTTGTCACTGGACGGCGTTATCTTTGCCTAGGAGAGAAAAGATATCCATCGTTGAGCTGTGTCTACACACACCAGCTGAACTCTTTTCAGGGGAGCACTTGATACTGCAAACTATTTCCAGAGTCAGCAATGTTAAGACACTTGTTGCTGTGGGAGCAGGGATCCTTGCTATCCCCTCTTTTCACATGGAAAAACACCCCATTGGTTTTGTCTTTATATGAGAGGAAGCCCTCTTCTCCCCAGCCCTTTCCCTCACTGTTGATTGCTCTACTGAGGCAGGCCAAAAATGAGGAGACAGTAAGTCCAATGTACAGCTGTATTTTTCTGGAATGTTGTAACATGATCAAGTGGAACACTTGGATGAGAAGTTTCTGTAAACATTAAAACCAGCATTTTAACTCAAATGATTCATGGCATCTCAATAGCTGCTTTAGCCATTCCTGCAGAATGAGTAAAGGCAGACAGTGATTTAGTGATGTACGTTATCTAAAAGCAGGTCAGAGTGTACTTGGCCAGTCAAGCTAAAGCTCTAGAACTACTGGACACTGGAGTTGTGTTGCTTAGTTGCAGATAGTGACTTTTTTTCAAGGCAATTAAGAAGAAAAACTTGAGGCTTCTTGCACTTTTGGTAAACGGTATTTCGCAACTTCTTTTTAGATTACTGATTTGTTAAGATCTCAATTGTGAAAGAACAAGGTTACTGCAAACACTACAGCACTCAGACCAACTTTACTTTTCCATACAAGACACTTAACATACACACCTCCTCTCTGTTTCCTTCTGGATCTTCTATGAAGACCATCAGGTCACCCTGTCCAGCACTGATGGTGTCCACTGTGAAGATGGCAGGCTGCTTCACCATGTTCCCATGAGGCTCAATCCCTGTGAGACAGACACGGAATGTCACATTAGCTGCTGCCACAAAACCCAAAAGATAGTTTGGAGGCTACCCAAAAGCTGTCCAATCCATTCTCCCATGCAAGCCCCAGCACCAGTTTCCCCAGGCCGCTGCACGACACCTCCCCACCTGCTGCCCAGAGCATCCTGTTCACAATAAGGCCTTCTCTTACAATACAAGCATTTTTAAAAATTGGTTCAATCATCAGCACTCAACTCATCTTATGATCTCTGACCAAGTCAGGAACCTGGCTGATATCTGGATTCAGGAGAAAGCAAGTTACCCCAACAGGTACTGAGGGTCACCCCGACTGCTGGCAAGTGCAGGGCCAATGCCAACAGTAAGTGGGGTTTGTGCATTAACTATTCTTTAGGAGCTGCTCTGCTTCACACAGCTAAATGCTTGAATGTGCTGCACCACAGAAAGGGTGACTAGGGAGGCAGGAAAGAAATTCTGGGAAGCCTTTTGATGAAAGTATTACCCTAGAGGCAAAGGTAAAAGACTTACTTTAAAAGCACGACAATTTTAACTTAAACTGTCCCATCTTAGTCCATTTTCAGAACCCAGCAGTACAGACACTGCTCAGATTTACTATTCTTTGAAATCTGCTCAGACTACCTTACCAGAGTGAACACTGTACAAACGGAATGCAGGAACCTCTTTAAACCATAAAAATCTTGCTACTCAGTGTGGTTTCCACTTAACTTTTAATCAGTTTCCTTATTCCTCAGCACAGGGCCTGCTACAGCATGCATTTACCAGCAGGGTTTCATCATCTCCCTCTACATAGTCCCAGGTCATGACATCTGTCATGGTGGTGTCAGACTGAGTGGGTGGAAGAACTTCCCAAAGTTGCTGATTCCAGACTAGCCCAAACACATATACCCTTCCTTCCAAGGCAATTACTTCTTGGCTGATTCATAAAACCGTGGGCACTACTGCTCCATAGCACAATTAGTGGAAAGTGCAATGTCTGATAGATTATAAGGAAGTGATTGTGAACAACAGAATTCCTGAACTTGTTTATCTTCAGAAAACAGTAACTTGAGAGCAATGCAAGGAAGATCATGTTTTTGCTAGGAAATCTGAGCATTCCGATAAGGTGTTAACAATTGACATATTCATTCTTTCAAACTAAGCCCTAGATTATCATCTAGCTCAAACTGCTATGAGTTTGCTCTATGCCTCTTCAGTCCACCCAACAAGCATTAGGATATGGTATTAAAGTTAAGTATCCCGCCTTCTGTGAGCACGAGGAGCAGGATTGATTCTCCTCCAAAGACAGTTTCAAGACACTTTCTTAGCCTACATTTCATCTTCTAGATTTTACTCTCTTATCAGAGGTCTGCTTTTGATGGTTAAATGAAAACTCCTAGTGCATCACTGATGACCTGCACAATTCTGTACATCCCCTCTGCAGGCTCATTTCACACCAGGTCTACACACGGCTGCCCTCGGCACAAACCACCACGGTGCCCAGGGCGGTGTGCTGCAGCTAAGACTCATGTTGGGAGGTTATGAGCCGCTTACATGGAAAAATGGTAATTAAAAAAAGCTAAGACTGATCCACTTCACACTTGACAGTCATCTTTTTCTGCAAGCACAAAGACCTGTTTCTCATCTGGCCAAAAGATCTTGCTCAGCTGGGTGGCGAGACCCTTGCTGCCAGAGTCACCTTCCTTTTCCGATGTATCTTAGCAGTCAGAATTAACAACTATTATATTTAGTGACTCTGTTTTGGCAATTAACTTCAGGAAAACATCAATCTTTCAAGAAGAGCCACTCACTCCTCGTAACTTCCATTACAATGGCCCCAGAGCACCATACACATGAAAGCAGACAACAAAGTAATTCCAGTTTTTGAAAGAATAAGAATGACAAAAGCCAGACTTGACAGACAGAGGCAGGCTCATCAGTCATTTATGCATTTGGGGCCTGACAAATGTGTCTGTGTATTGTGGTTTGCTGTGGAAGGTACCAACAAAGAACATAAACTCCAAGCTGGACAGGTGCTAAACCCACTGTGACTGTAGCAACTGCTTTTTAGTGCACAAATAAAGTCCACGTCCATTCATTCCACTAGTTAAGTTTCAATGGAAAATCAAGTTTAAAAAAACCCCAAGCAAATAAGAAAACCAGAAAAAAACAAGGAAAGTTTTGTTTCCTTCCATTTCACTCTTGCACACCCAATTCTGAAACCCACTCATTTTAAAAATCCTGAAGGACCAACAGCAGCCCCCAGATGTAAAAGAAAAAAAAAACTAAGATGGAATGGAGAGCCAAGTATAATGATGAAGAGATTTCTTCCAAAATACCAAGCATATTAAAGGTAAAAATTTGTTATTTTAGTTGCAACTGTACACCAATCTAGAGTAGAACCTCATCAGAAGTTATATGAAATTATCCATTTAAAAGGTAAGTTAAAAATAAGAATGCCTGCATAGATCTACAGTTGCATAAACATCTATGGACAAGTGCTTCCAATCAGCAAATACAACCTTTCCAACAAAGGCTCAGCAATATTTAATGTCTCAAGGGTTACCAACCCACCTCTGTACATGTGCAAAGTATTCACACTACCAATCAATTCAAATAAGTTATTTAGAATTAGCCCATCCTAACACAATCTGCTATCAAGCCTGAGAAAGGGGAGATTGCCCCTACAGAGCCTGCTCAGAGAGACACAGAGGTGATGAGGTTTTTCCTCTTTAAAGGAGTGCTTTATCACAAGAAGCATTCATTGCTAGATCATCAACCATCAGCAGCAATACTGTTGGCTTGAATTCCACACCAAGGTTGTTTTAGCCCCATATCATGCTGCTTCTTCCAGCTGTGGACGGGAGGCTGGCAGCTTGCAGAACAGGTTCAGACTGGGGAATTTACATGTTAGAACTAGGAGTGTCTTTTGGACTATATCCATGTATTTCTGAAACCAGGCACCACACCAAGAGTATACAAGTGAAACTTTGAAGTCAGTTAGTTACAGTAGGTCTGAAGTTCAACATAAGCAGAAAACCCCACCCAGCTTTCTGAAGAGTTACATGCTCCATGAAGCTTCAGTTCACCAAATCCTTACCTCTGCCGTAAGCCCTTGCTTTCTTTGGATTCAGTTTGGGTTTTAAAGGAGCTCCTGGTTTCAGCTTGGCTTTGGGGAACTGGGACAGGTAAGTCATCACAGAGTGCTCATCCACATCAGGGTGGATAATTTCTTCAGGGGTAATAACCTGCAAGACAGTGCAATTAAGTATATTGTACCAGTGCTTGGTTACCGCATGTCAACACAGAAACAGAGCTATGACACAGACTTAGATTTCAAAACTCCCTCATGCTAATGAGATTTCTTACATTTATTTTCCCTTTGGTACACACAACATCATTTATTATCTCAGGCAAGAAAATCAAGCAGCTCATTATGATCCCAGTGTGGTTTGGGGGCTTTTTGTGCCTTGATTATTAGGGGTTCTCAGGAGACTGCAACAAGCTTAATGGTATCAAGACAACAGTAGTAATGTTCCCCTTGAAAAGTGACATGGGGATAATTGATACTGAAAAAATTAGTAATTCATAATCTGTATGCTACAGCTCTGCACTGCAATGCTGGCAAAATAAATCTTGTGACCAGTCTCTTCTCCTGCTTCCACAATACAAGATGCTTCAGAGATTTCAGGAATTCTGTCCAACTCTATCAGTACGAAAATAATCCAGTTTGTAAATACATTGCTCTCTGAACATTATCATCGCAGGTGACTTCCTAAGCCGGTAAACTTTTCTTCTGTGGAATTCAATGCAGCAAAACAAACTCACTCCATGGACTAACAGAGCAGGCATCACCACACAGGCACTTTCCTCCTACACTACATGCTGCAACAGCAGCTGTCTTCAGCAGAGACACCTACACAAAATCTTACAACCAGGGCTCCGAATTGTAATAGTGCATTTCACTGAAGTGCACCCTTTCTCAGGCAACTCTACATGATTAACTGTAACTTTTTGAGGTGTCCAAGCAGCTTCACCTGCTTTGCTCATTTTAAACTCCAGCTAGTCACAAGGACCAAGCTAACCACTGCGCTCCCCAGAGGTAGCCCACATCTTGGTGGCCTTACCTGTGGCACACCCAGCCAGTCATCCGCCTGCTGCATGGCTTCCCGAGCGTTGTCCACGGGTTTCTTCGGGTCCCAGGTCTCCCAGTCAGGGCACAAACCTGCAAGCACATTTCAGTTGTTACGTGTTATCTGCTAAGGAGCTTCCCTAGCTGAAGAAACCAACTACAAACTCCACAGCCCCATGTATTACACTGCTGTGCAGAACGACATTCAGAGCTTTGCAGAAATAACCAAAATGAGACAAGCATATGCTGCTCACTGAAACACAGCTGAGACAACCACCAGTGTAGAGTCATAGAATGGTTTAGGTTGGAAGGAATCTAGACTGACCCCCCGCTGCAATGAGCAGTGACATCTTCAACAGAGCTCTGTCCAACCTGACCTTGAATGTTTCCAGAGATGGGACATCTACCACTCCTCTGGGTAACTTGTGCAAGACACCACTTTAAATTTAGCACAAATACATCTACCATCCCTTATGTTTCACTGGCTCTCCTGCAGCAGATTTGGTAAAGAAAATTTCAACTGCTAACCACAGCAGCCCAGATTGCCTTAGATGAGCACCAGCAATCACACAGCACGGCTGTTTTACAAGAACGTGAGGAAATTGTGCCTTTTTCACACTTCATCAAAGTATTTGCCTTAAGCAGCTCAGTCTCAGCTTGCTAAACACTGAAGTTTCAGGTACTGTGCAGCTTCTGGCTGCTCTGTGCTCTCTCTGCAATCCTGTTTCAGGAGTACACATGAAGTCTTCTGCTGCACCCTGAAGTTGAAAGGTTGTTGGCACTTGCCGTGGGAACAACCTTGTCTTCCATTTAGGAGCCAGTATTTGTGCCTTTGTCCCTTGCACCCAATACAAAGCTTAGACGTGGTGCCTCCCATAATGCAATCACACATTCTGCTTCAGGCCAGAATTTCTCTTGGCCAAGTCGTTTACAACTTGCTGCTTCCTGCAGCTGGTCTCTTTGGACTCTTCTGGTTTTCTTGAAAGCCTCATTCCTGTTTCCAGCTCTGCAGTGAAAACCCCCTCCCATAGGAAGAGCAGCCACAAGGACAACAAGCAAGGAAGACACTGACCATCAGAACAAAGGACTTACCTGGAGCACAGCTGTCAACAAGAGCACCCAGTGCTTTGCCATCCTGCCAGTTTTGATTGAAGTTTGTGATTGGCAAGTAAGGAATTTTGTTCTGGATCCAGCCCAGCAGCCTCTGCTTAGGGGTCTGCTTCTTTGCATCATCATCACCTTCATCCTCCCACACTGGCATAGAAATGGAGTAGTGGAGGATAAGGGTCCATATCAGGCCAAGGATCAACTTCAAGTTTCCATCAACTATGGCTTTGCTATCTGGAAGACAAAGGACATACAACTGATTATTTGCCATCCTAAAGGCAAGAGGGTTGTTTTTAACAGTGTGCCTGCACTCATGCCTGGGCAATCAGGAACAAGAGGACTGACCCAGGCCACTGCAGGCACTTGTTCAGGTAGAGACACCATTCTTCATGTGCTGCATTAGACTGGAGGAAAGAGAAGAGTCAAAGGACTCAGTGCTCTTCAGTTGCCTTGAGAGATCAGTGCTCTCCAAGGGTGGTGTGACTTGCCCTTCAGCTTTATAATCTTAGCTTAGGAAAATTTTCAGTTTAAAATCTCTGATATTTTGGACCTGGATGGTAAGTACCATCTGGTATCTTGTAATGGCATTTGCATCTTATGAAAAAGGCCAAACAACACATGATGGAGTTCACAAAAACAGCATCCCAACAGGCATGAAACATCCCAGGGCATAGCTGAAAGCACCATTTAGGAAACAGCATTTATATATACAAACATGTCTCTCCACACACATCAATAACTGGCATTAAAAATGGTAGGAAACAAAAGGTGCTGCTCCACAGTGAAGAGTTTGGAATTAGAACAAAGTCCGGATATATCAAGACCTGTGTACAATCAGCAAAGTGGCCAGTGGAGGTCCATGCAGGATCCTTTGCACCATCACACTGCCTGCACAAGAAGTCATCCCTTCAAAATACAAATTGAGAGGTACAGAAAAGAAGAGCCAGCTTTGGCTTCTCCATGTTACACACCAGCTTAGCAAAACTTTATCACCAGAGTGGCCATGATGCTGCTCTGCTTTAAGACACAACATGCAGCTAAGTTTAAGGCTGCTGGGTATCAAGATCAAATTTTCATAAACAGCTGTCTGCAGGGGCAGGATACTTTTGTGCATCAGTTTGGCCTTGTGAAGTGATCACTACAGTTTTGTGAATTCTCATGTAAATTACTTTAGCTTTAATGAGTCACAGATTGGATGCCCTCCCTCATCTTTGAGCCTGTAGTTGTTACTCAGGTTGTATTACACTGCTAACAGCTCCAGTTTTTTCAAGCTCACCTAAACCAGAGCTCTGCTGCAATGTTTCAGGATACCCTCAGCCTGACAGTTCCTCTCATTCATAGCAGCATGTTACAACACAGCATTTTTCTGTTCTTTCCTCCATTCCAGTGAAAAATGTTAAGGAAATCCCATTTCAGTCAACAGAAGTTACAAGTGACCTGGAAGCTTTTGTCTACTCTCCAGCTCCTACAGCAGATGCTGGAGTAAAGACAACTACAATTGTGTAAACTCCCTTTTGTGCCACCAGAGTAATTGTATAATGATTTTACAGCTACCAAAGTAAAATTGTTCAGCAGTTGGATTGCATTCTCCAGTTCAAATTCAGTGTTAACAGGCAGAGGCCTCCAAGGTGAGCCTCCCTGTACCCAACATCCACTGGGCATGCCTTACCTGCTCCTCTTCAGCTACAGAGACCACAGCAGCAATCCAGCACCATTTTATCAATACAAAAAGATCTATGACTTTCAAAACAAGTGATTATACAGAATAGTGACCAAGAACAGTAAGTACCAGGGTGTTCCCTTTAACCCAATGCTCAAGCAAAGCAGTTAATATTTACATGGTTTCACAATAGGGCGGTATGTCCTAAACAGATAATACTGTAACTTCAGACCTTGAATGGCATTTAGACTTTCTGGATAGTTAGTGTCTGATTTCTACACAGATTTTATTTGTATGGGATTTTTAAACATTTTTTAACAGTTTTGACTAATCTTACAAGATTATGATAAGTGTCTGCCACTTGACTGCTCATTGCTGATTGCACATCCAGTCCAAGATACACAATGGATAGCTAGGAGGTGATTAAGCCTCACTGGGTTTTAATTACAGGTTCTAAGGTAAAAGTCTACATCATGTAATCAGTGTGTCTCCTAGCAACAGCTAAACAGGCCCTACTGTTACGCACTTCTGTCCTCTTTCCAGCTAAGCTGCAAACTGGTCAGTGGTGGGAAGATGCTCCCTTACACCAAACCATCAGTGCAAACCCCTGCTGCTGCCTGTGCCTGCAGCCCCTCCATCCCACCCCATGGCACAGCCACCAGGTCACACTGTGGTGCTGGAGCACACCAATGGCCATCCCATCTCTGCTCCAGAAATTCCTCCATGCTTCAGTTTCAGATTTATATCGACACTGGCATTTTTACTGGAGGGACACAGTAATGATTTAGTATGCTACAAGCTAGCTCATTTCAGAAAGCTATCCAGCATTTCCAGGGAGGAAAGCCAGCAGGACAGAACCACCTTGAGTACAATGCTACACACACATTACTCAAGATAAAGAGTGACTCGTTTTATATTTATAGCACATAAATAATGTCTGTATGTGGCTGCACTGTGGTTACTGCAGCCACCAGTCGTGTCTTCAGAGCTTCCCCCAGCACCCCACTGCCTTCTCCAAAGGCGTGGCTGGGCTGTGGTCCTTGACCTGGGGAAAAACAGCCTGTACACGAGATGGCTTCACATTGAGAGCAAGAATATCCATCTCATCAGCCTCGTCCAGAGGGGCCGAGCACAGGGCTGCTGCCCTGATGACAGGAAAAGGTCACTGCAGGAACAGGACAGCTCTTCCTCTCTGGGGTTGGTGCCATCGCCACGAATGCACTTTGCTAGCAAGTTAGCAAGCTCTCACAGCCTCCCAGCTTCCTGACAGGCATAGGGATCTCATGATGTAATTTTTTCCAAACCAAGGAGGAGGGCTTGTCTGCTTTCATTGGGGGTGGGGAGGAGGGCGGGAGAAGAACTCCTGGGCAGGACAGGAGAACTTATCAGCACCCAGCAGAGCTGACTGCATGCCCTTCCTGCAGGCACCCTGCTCCCAGCTACAGGGGATCTCACCAGCAGCTCAACACTGGCTCACAATCTCTGTCACTATATAAAAGGATCCTCCATGTTCAAGACAAGACCAAAGTCCAGACTTAGCTTCCATGCACTGCTCTAAAGCTCAGCTCCATGTGAGCACTCAGCCTCTCTAGAAGAGCCTCTGCTTTAGCACTGCCTTTTTAATTAACTGACAAAAAATATTCCGTGCATTCTCCTCAAGGTCTCTTGGGCTTTAAAATGCAAGTGCCACCCAGGAGGACACGCATTCATTCACAGGTTATGTACAGGGAGCACAGAGCTGGCCCTGAGAACACACTTAGTACAACCAAATTTGCAGGCATCCCTCACCATCTCTGAGTGCATGCTGTCAGTGTAATACTGCCAAGGTGTCGGGATAGTGGAAAAAATAATGTGTTCCAGTGACACTTAAGCATCAACAACCATTACTGCAGGCACGGCTGTGTACCCCAGCTCAGCTGGCTTTCCACTGAATTCCCGCCATTCCCTAGTCTCCTTCAAGACACTTTCTGGCCACCCCAGGCTGGAAAATGGATTACATAAACAGCAGATTTCCACCACTGCTTTCCTACTACAAAAATTACTTTTAGGCTTACCTATTACTCACACAATCAATACTTTACAGCTTTACAGAGCCTTTAAACCATGTTTCTCACTTGCCCCTCTGGAGCTCATAGTACATTTACAACATGGAGATGCACACTTGTGGTCAGTGCTTCAGAACAGCAAGAGCCTGGCCCCTTGACACTCAATCTCCACCACCCTCAGCTGCATTTGGCATTCAGCTTCAACGAGTTAGGTGGATGGGAACAAATTGCCTGCTTTCAGCTGGAAGAGCATATTTACTCCACAGCACCAGCCGAGTTTCCGCAGATTAAAGGAGCCCTCTCCACACAGGAGACAGCTGCTGGTCCCAGCCTCCCCGCGGCTCAGAGGAAGCGAGCTGTCGCATCTCATCTGCCAAGATAATTTAGCGGGGCTGAACCAACTCTTTACAGCATCCTTGTAGACAGCTTTAATGTAACCCTTCTTGGAGAAAGCATGGTCATCTGCGTAATTTGCTTTATTCACATCACAGTGCTTATGTTAACATCTATAAGATGCACTTACAGGTGTGCCAGAGAGCACTGTTCCCTGGTTCCTGGTAGGAGACGTGTGCTTTGGAGATCAAAGTCCCTGCACAGCTGACTCATACCCGCTGACAGCCACTGGACTTTACTTTCAAAGGGCACATTTTTATGGGAAGCCCAGACATGAAGCAGGAAACCATGCCACAGGATCTCTCTCTTGCCTGACACTGGTACTTGGGAGTACTTCGGCCCAACTGGAAACAGACAACTTTAGAGATGCCATCTAGAACAGCCAATGGTTGAAGAGTTTGGAGTGGGGTTTTTGTGCTGGTTTTTGATGGGTTTGGGTTTTTTAATTATTATTAAAAATAAGAATTTTGGGGGTGTTTTATGCAAGGCCTCCTGACACTCTTGCTGTGGACTCTGAAATTTTGACTACTGTAAGGTGACCACTTTCAGACAGTCTGCAGGTTCTTGTGGCTAGACATGCTGTCCTGAACCAGCAAGAAGCAGAAAACATAGAAACGCCCAAGTTTGGATTTAACACAAACCTTCACTCCCACCTACACTGTTCAACGTGCATTTTAACTTCAACCCTCCAACTCCAACTTGCTTTCCTCCTCTAAAAGAACCCGACAGTAATCCAACATCAACAGAGTAGCAGCCCCCACTCAGCTGCAGGCAGGCAGGCAGGCAGGAGCTGCCTGCAGGGAAGGGCTGCTGTCAGCCCACAGTTGAGGTCCTGCTGTCGGGATGTATCTCGACATGACCTACATGCTGACTGCTAGGGAAAACCTGCCAGCCAGACTTAAGCTGTTCTGCAGAATCAACACTAGTATTGAACAAGTGAGCACTCCCTCTTCTTAAAAAAAAAAAAAGGAAAACCTATATATAGCCTACATTAAGTTTTATGGAGAAGTATCCTGCTTCTTAGTCAGCTATTAAGATTTAAGTGGCTGCCTAGTAGGGTGAAGAGGAAAACAGGCTGAACCAGAGCTCATTTGCTTCCCCCATCACACCTCTGAGTCTAGATTGTAATTCTTCTCCTTTTATTATCCTATTAACTAAGTGGCAACCAGCCCAAAAAATGGATTATGGCAATTCCACAGGCCGGCAGTACATACCACCAGTCTCAGTCTTGAAAAGGAACCAAGTTTCAACTGCTCAAACTGATTTATAATTGTTGCTCTATCCTAAATATTAATATGATATGTTACACTTGGACTGCTAAAATCACACTCCTCAAAGCAAAAAGAAAGACGCTAAAGTGCCAAGGTTTCAGCTAGCAGTGTGACTACTCTGAGCCAGCAATGTGACCATTTTGAGACAAATGTGTGTCATTTTTATGGTTTGGGCCACAAAAAACTTCCCAACCTAACCTACCAAGTGGAAAACCACCAATGCTTGGTCCTTTGCATTTATGCTTGCACCTGCCCCAGGAGCAAGTGCCAGAACTGAAATCTGTCACTAGTGTGAAGCTTGTACATTCATCTACTCCAGTAGAAATCCCTAAACTCTACCTGGAACACACAGCTTGAACTATATGACCTTCATTAGGTCTAAAATTCTACAATTACAAAAACAAGCCCACAAAAAAAAATGTTATAAACAAGTTTGTGACTAGCATCTTTTGCTCATGTGCAAGTCTGCTCTATATTCAGATTAAGCACAAGTACTACCCAAACTGTGGCAATGTTCCTTAAACTCTGCCCTACAGTAGAGCTGCAAGTCATTCTCTGTTAGACAATTAGTGGAAACAAGATAAGCTACCGAAGCAGACAGCTTCCTTACTAAAACGAGCTAGTCATACAGACTGTGGAAGTATTGCAAAACAAATGCAGGACTGAAAAGCAGCTTTTGAGTAGTGAATTTTAATTTTTTAAAAAGAGTTTCTTGCTGAGGCTGCAGTCAACATAGCTTGTTCACTATCTCACAAAGTCATTGCAGAAGTTTTGCTGTTGATTTTCACACATAGAAGTTAAACCACAACCAGCACTGATCTTTGCATCCACATTCCTTAAAAAGTGGCCTTTCTCTTCAATTTTTATGTCTTCCCTTTTTAAACTTTTGTTCTGTGCATTACATGGAGGGAGAACCCAAGATGCATGATCCTCAATACAAAACAAAGGAGCAGTATCACCAACAGTCCTTACTCCTTATTTCCAGACAAGGAAGGAATTTTAAATAGTACATACAAAGTTCATTTCAGTTATGGATCACTTATGTAGAGACTGTAGGAATTTTAAATCTTAGTGTCTTTAAGTCTCTGAGCATTTCCCCACCTCCAGTTATTCTCACCTATTGTTAAATAGCTATAGCAATTGGGGCCAGAAAAATTAAGCAATCGTTAGGTCTTAATCTTCTGGAACAGAGGAAACACCACATTGAGCAGAGCCGCACTGCACGCATGCCAAACAGAAGTATGCAGATGAGACGGAGCTGAGCAAGCCGCCCAAGGAAATTCTTTGCTGAAGCATACAGTATGTGTTCACAGGCTTACCGTGCCTGCTAAAGACATTAGCGACATCCTCTGTAGGGATAATATGTCTTTAAATCAATTACAGGGGTTCCTCTGTGCTTTGAGAACATACTGCAACCATTTCCTCCAGTGTCCCTTACGCCCAGGTCCACGTCCCAGCTCCTGAGGGTCAGCACATTGCTTGTGGCTTGTCTCCTGCCACGTGCAGCCGCTCACCGCACAGAGGCACAGGCTGTGGCTGCTGCAGAGCTGGCACCAGGCTGGTTGAACTCAGGCTGGTTTTGTGGATTCCTAAGTGCGTCCTGGCGGACTCTAACCGCGATGTGCTCCGATCCCATTGCATCTCCGCTTCTCACAACGCTTGCAGACAGTACTGTGACCCCTAGGAGAGCTGCGCCTCAGCATCCAGGTTACCTGAATACCCATGGGCTTTCAGCTCACCAGCTCAGCTCCCACACCCTGCCAAGGCACAGCCACTGCTCAGCTTCACTGACGAACCTCAGGGAGTTACCTGAGGAGGTGTATCTTCAGGAAGCCTAAGTGATAAACCATGTACACTCACAGATCCACTAAGTTTTTTACAAGGTAGGCTTTTCAGAGGGGGAATGACTTTTCACTGGAGCGTGCTAAGAACAGTGAGTGCTGATCTGGGCATGGACAGAAGGATGGAAAAAAAATTTGGGGTTTTATTTTTTTGCAAGGGGACAGAAACCATTTTCCTCTATGCTTACCAGGGTGACTGGTTATTGGGGGGAAAAAAAAAAAGTAAGATTCCTTTGTGAGACATCTTCGGGTTTGAGATACTAAACATTACAATTCAGAGGATTTTAAACTATTAAAATAGCATTTACTTTAACTGGATTTGAAACCAATCATGTCAGAGAACTTCAGGGCACTGTTGCATCCATCACCCCATACTGTCTACTGGTGCATGTGGGCCTCTGGAAAGGATCTCATGAGGAAGAACTGGCGACTGAAAAAATAAGTTCAAATCCAGTCTATTCAGTGTAGGTTTGGCAAGAAAAAATATCATACAGACTTTTAATACAGCAAAGAATAAAAATAATCAAACCAATGGAGCTCTCAGGAGCAAAATACAGATTAAAATAGCTCTGCCCAACTTCTTAATAGGCACCCAGAGACCACTCATGTCTCACATCCAGAAAAGAAAGGCATAACTTGTTTTAAGTTTAAGCCAGTGGTATAACAGCAATCAACCCAGCTTCTCCAAGAGAAACTGAAATCACCCAAGAGGACTTGAAGTCAAGAATTTCAAAAATAGGAATTGTTAGGGTGGGTGCAGGGAAAATGTCAAACTGTGGGTGGCTTGTGATCAAATTCCTTAATACTTTCAGTCTGAACACACCTAGGGTTTCTGCTGCCTTAAGTGCCATATCTCAAGTTATGATATGAGAAGGTAAATGTGTTACTCTTATGTTCAGGAAGGGCTGCAGGCAGGTGTTAGTGCACATCCCACCCTTGCTATGAATGCTCCCTGTGAGCACCAGGAGGGCTTCGCACTGCCTGCACACTGCTGGGATGAGATTAGCAGTGAGCAAGGATGCAATACAGAAGAATAAGAGCTGCCATTCCAAGTGGCTATTTCAGACTCTGCTGCTCCCTGCCAAGCAGGTCCCCACTCACAGCTGCAGGACTGCAGCAGATACCCGGCTGAGCCGCATACAGGAATGCTGCACTAATTATTTGAGATCCTTTTTAGGGGAAAAAAAAAGGCGGCGTCTGAATGTTCAGCCTTTGTACAGCAGTAAGTTGCCATGAGTGCTGCTTTGTCCACAGCCAGCAAGGGCCTCGCTGGCTTGGCTGGGCAGCCCGCCAGCGCCACACTGACCCCAAAACCCCGGCTCGGCTCGAGAACCTGCACGGCCGAATGCCCAGCAGCCATGGGGACAGGAGGCATCACAAGGGGTTCTCCCACTCCTGGAAGCCCCGCACCCCACCTGCAGCTCCCACCCCACACACGGCTGGCGGTGGAGCGGGTTCTGGGCCTGCCGCGGCACGATGCTGGCCATGGCATCACTGCCAAAACCATCCCACAATGGGCCCTGTGAGCACGGCCCCTGCACCAGCAAAGCACATTCCCCGCTGCTGAGCTCATCCCAATGCCCCTCGGTGCTGCTGTCAGCCCCAGGAGTGGCTGGGACACCGCAGCTCCCACGTGCCTACACCAGGGATGGACAGTGGAAGCATCCTGCATCAGCACTGATCCAGCAGTTGACGTTCAACCCCTTGATGGCAAAGATCCACGTTTCCAGAGAAGAATGATGCTGGGTGGCAGAGCAGGAGCAGGCCTGAAACCCCTTCGTGCTTTGCCATGCAAAGGGAGCCCAAGCCTGCATGGGATATGCCTGCTCCCCACAGGCTCAGGTCAACTCAGCAGTCCCCCATCCTCCTGGACAGCATAGCTGGCAGCATGCCAAAACCAATTGCATCAATCTCACAGGCAACAGGTGGCTTGGGAAAGGCCCTGGACTTCACCTGGCAGCACAGGATAGGACTGTAGAAAAGGGCTGCAGGACAGTATCCCCACGGACACTCACCCCCAACAGCTCCAGGATTGGAGGCGGGTGGAGGGAAGCTCCAGGAAGCCATGGGGACAGCACAACACAAGGCACCCAAGTGATGACTAATCATCCAGGAATGACTTGGGAAGGAAAGTCCCTGCAGGGGGGAGTGAACATGCCAGAATTGGATTTCTGTTAAATGATGGACAGAGGCAGAAGAAAGGCATCCTCCTGCCTTTGCCACACTCTGCTGAGAAACTCTTGGCTCAGCTTTTGAAACCAAGTGACATGACCTCCCTCCTCCAGGCATGAGACAGGAGTGGAAAGGGAATGATCCAGGTTATGCTCCCCAGAAGTCAGTACATTTACTGCCATGCTATAGGAAGGCTTCACCTTCCCATCAGAACAGACAGCTACACCTGAGTCAGCAACACTGCTAGCCAAATCACAGGTAACAAGTTTCACTTTAAGCAATGCATTAAAATTTTAGTCAAATGTAGAATTGTCTACACCTCGCATGAAATACTTGTCTAGGAGTCTGATCAATTCAAGGCTGCTATTCATTCACACATGCAAATAAAAAAAGCACCTCCTTACAACACATCATGTGCATACACAACTTGAAAGCCAAGCCTCAATCAGAAAGGCTGAACTGATAAAAACAACTGTAGCATCAGAATTCTGCAGGTGACACAACAAAGCTACAAATTGTCTCTGAAGCCTAAGAGTGCTGTAACCATCTCTGCAGGATTAAGGTAATCCTAAATCTCAGAGGTTACTTCAGGCCTCATCAAGGTCAAAAGCCTGTCTAGTTCTTGCAAAAACCTCCCAGGGGCTGGCAGAGGCATTAGGTGACAAGCCATTAGCACCGTGCTGTATCTCACATTACTGAAGGAAGGCTACCAAGCTTCAGTGCAGGGGACAACAGGAAGGTCCACCCTCAAGCACCAGAGTGCATCGGAGATGAAAAAGTTGCAAGTGACAGGGCCGCAAAAAAAAAGACTCCTCGGCGAGACCAAAGAAGCAATGAATAACCCAGAGGTTTCCAGACACCAGAGTGACCTCTGTGCTACTAACAGTGTGTTTACTCACACTAGGGGTAGGTCAAGATAGTTATATGGAACAGCATGTAAAATCTTGCTGAGATAAATGAGCCTATTCAGATAGGGCTGTCTAACATCCTCTGTGCAGCAGACACCAGGAACAAAAGCTGCAAGGGATGGACTTTCTGAAGCCAAAACCAACACATTAGAAATTATCAGAAGTGATTACTGTTTGGGGAAATCCTTGGCCACAATATACACCAAGATTCAATTTTTCCATTTGAAACCAGAACTGCTATACTGACTGTGATTCACTGCGCATAGGGCTGTTCAAAGGAAATCCCCATTCATGCAGCCCTGCACAGCTCAACCCATCTCCACTCCACACTGCAGTACCAAAGTGCTCAGGCTTGGAGCACATTTTGTGGTCTGGGGTTAGTCACACATCAGAAGGTATGCTGCCAGTTATTTTAGCTTTGCAAAAGATTTGTGGTTTGTCTCAGTTTTGAACATCTCTGATTCTGAGCACCTAACAGCACTGCTCTATGCAGGCTTGTTTTGAAGCATATAAGCCCAGGTACCATGCTACAGATGCTCTACAGCCCTCTGCAGCTTAATGACAGAGTTATTCCAGAATGTATCAGCAGGTCAGCTATCTGTGTCCAACCATTCCCTTAGAAGCAACAGGAAAGGTAATTAAACTCTAACATGCTCTGCTGGGTTTGGCTGGGACAGAGTGAATTTTCTGCACAGTAGCTGGACTGGGGCTGTGTTTTGGATTTGTGCTGAAAACCGTGTTGATAACACGGAGATGTTTTTGTTACTGTTGAGCAGCGCTTACACAGAGTCAAGGCATTTTCTGCTTCTCACCCCACCAGCGAGTTGGCTGGATGTGCACTAGAAGTTGGGACGGGACAGCAGACCCCCAGTGACCCTAGAGATATCCCACACCATATGGTATCACGCTCAGCAAAGCCAGGAGAAGCAGTGGGGATGGGACACATTTGGAGTGATGTCACCTGTCTTCCTCACTAACCATTACATGTGATGGAGCTTGGCTTCCCTGGGGAGGGCTGAACACCTTCCTGCCCATAGGAAGTGGTAAGTGCCTTATTTTGCTTTGCTTATTAAGCTGTCTTCATCTCAACACATGAGTTTTCTCACTTTAAGTCTTCCAATTCTCTCCCCTGTCCCACTGCAGGGAAGTGAGTGAGCAGCTGTGTGGGGCTGAGTTGCTGGCTGGGTTTAAACTATGACGTGCAGTTGTACCACCAGTGCATATAGTGCAGATAGGAACAGCCACTCTGGAGATCATTTCATCAGTTCATATTGACATTCACACACAGTACACACTCAACACAAACACACAGCACGAGAAGCAGCCCTACACCCACACCCCAACACCAGAACGTGCCTCACCAGGCCACTGCCATTCAGCACTGCTGTGATGGTGTGAAACACCTGAAATGAGTCATTATCCCATCTGCGAGCTCCAGTCATCACCAGAGCATTGTCACGTGAGTGTTCATCAGGATGGGGTGACATATCTACACAAGCCAGGCTGCTTTGTGCAGCTGCACACCAAGCGAGAAAGTGCAGGAACAGTCACTACAAACACTTGCATGGCCTGGAAGGCACTGCTGCTTTTCCATGACCATTATGAAAGTGTCTTAATGTTTCTGTATGTAAGACGGCTAGTTTTAACTCCCATCCCCATTCTCCCCTCCACCGGAAACCATGACTATACCTCTCCAATAAGGAAGGAGGTAACTTTCTTCAACGCCAATTCTTAAATAAAAAATACTCAGTGTTGTGCAGCTGCACCTTGAAGGAAGAAGCTTTCCCCTCTTTCTGGGGAAACAATCAAGTTTGAACATATTTTTGTATACTTGTGCAACCCAGCTGTAAACGCACTTCCTTCTGCACATCACACAAGGCTCAGCCCTGCACAGTGGCGATTTGAGCCCTGTGTGTTTAACATCCCACACACGCCAGCGCTGTGTTTATACGGTTTCAGCTACAAGCCGCTAACATAAGGAATAGACGGCTGGCTTGAGGCCCAGGTAATTCATCCGACAGTGGCAGCCACTATCAGACAGACGTCTTTTGAGAGGGGCTTTCATGAGCGGGAATGTGGTGGTGAATCTGCAGAGGCACAGTCTGCACGGGTGGTCTCCAAGCACCTTAAAGAGGACCATATGGGATTAATGGCACAGCTTGAGCACACATTAGCCCCAGCTGTGCAACGCCCGCTCATGCAGACCACATACCCTCGCCTGCCACTCAAACTCACTGCACAGCAAAGCTTTGCTTCAAATGTGTGGGTTTTGTAGTAGCCCAAATCCCCACCTCACCCCAGCTGCCATGAGCTGGCCAGTCCCAGCCCCCAGAGCTACCCTCCTGCACTGCGGGTCCTTGCCACGCAAGGGCTCTGCTCAGGGGCCACCCTCCCGCTCTCCCCTCCACAGGCTGCTCCTAGCAAGAGGCAGAGGCAGCTCTGCTCATTTGACACCATCAGCCTCATCCAACTCTGCCAGGAGCTGCTCAGCCATAACAGGCTCTAGCTGCTAACAGAATTTCCAAACTAGCCAGCGCTCAGAGGAATACTACCTTTCCTCTCCAGAGGCTGGACTTCAATTCTCTAACTAAAGGCATCACACAAATCTTTCAAAACTTCACAAACCTGCAGCTCTCTCCCTAGTCTTCAGGGACAGCACACCACCACACACAGGATGACTGAATGGGGTGCAGGCAATTACCCAAATCCTCACCATCTGCAAGATACCACTTTTAATCTGCAGTCTCATGCTGTTCATATTTGCAAGTCTATTATATTTCACATTTTTAACACTACACAAAAAAATAAAGCACTGGCTCTAGGGGCAATTTTTCTAGGGCTGGAATAGTTGCAGCAACATCACAAGCCATGCTACTCTGCCTGATCTCCCATACTTCTTCCAGTTACCTACCAGGTTTGATGGAAATTACCTCATTTGTTAGCAATCCCTCAATTTCACCTTGAAAAATGTTTACTGGTATACTATTACCTCCATCCAGACAAAACAAGAGCCCTATAGGTGTTCATCTTACTCCTAGATGAAGACTGAGCTGCTTCTTTCAGCTTCTACATTTGAGCTTGAATACTCTTGGTATCCAGGTACTGCTTCAGAAGTCTGAGTTACTTTTTTTACAGGTAGAGTAAGAAATATTCTGCAGCTTGTTAAAGCCTATGTTTAAATAATAAAGCTGGTTAATTAAAAATATGTGAGCTTCCTCTGCCTTAGGGAGCTCTTTCAACCAACAGCTGCAGCACTACGTGTGAAGAAGTTCATTTTTTCTCTTTGCAAATAAAACCTGTCCAAGAAACATAGTTTTCTTCTATATCAGAAGAAGTATTTCTTACTCTTAAACACGGATCTCAGAGCTAGGCTACAAAACCACAGCAAAATTTGAAGTGGATTTGTTATAGTACGGTTTTATGCCACTAACTTCAGGGGGCTTCCCTGGTTGAGTCAAGAGTCATTCAGCAGAGCTTTCCATGCAGGAAATCCCAGATATCTCCACTGTTTGCAGGGCCTGAACTAGCAGCTCCTCACTCAAGTCTGCTGTTCCTGGTACTTTCACAGCAAAGCAAATCACCTCCATAAGATAACCCTTGCAGAGTAGCTCCAAATGGCTTTCTTCCAGAAAGCGGTACCTTGAGATATACTCAAGGGAGGATCCCAATGGCAATGCAGTTAATTCTCTGGGACAAGGTCTTTGCAATACCCTTGTCCAGGAGTCCCATATGCTCCTATCCCTATAACTGCAGATGTGTGCAAGTCATTAGCATGCTCAGCAATGCTCACTGAGCAGCCACGGATCATCCGGTGTGACAGCACCAAGGGCAATGCTGAGCCAACCCGCTGTACAGTGGCTGTGAGCTGAATGCAATCAGTGTTTCTTCACTCTGTTTTTGGAGAGCACCTGAACCCCTAGGAGACTATCTCAGGCTCTTCTAGCTTTTTTGGATATCAAAAATGGAACTGGCTACCTGGGAGCTGTGCCTGCTTCTGCATGACTCTGGGGAGCCCCAGGGTACACTGCAGCTTGGGGCCAGGGGGATCTGCAGGCACTCCTGGGTCACCCAACTCTGTGGCCTCCCACCAAGTAGATCTCTCACTTGGTCTTTAGTGCCTTGATTGAGCTGGCAATTCTTGCTCTTGCTCAGCACTCAGGTTAGGTCAGAGAAATACTATTAGTACAGGAGTTGGTTTATCAACATGCAGCAACCTCTGCCAGTCAGGGTCTTCTCCAAAGCAGCTCTATTGGGTTGTGGCAAGTTAGCCTCCTCCCTTTGGCTACCCACGTTTGATATCACTGTTCACTTGTTCAGCACAAATGCTGTATCCTCTATTAAGAGCATCGAACTCACATCAGCCAGCACTAAATAGCACAGGGCTACATAATCCCAAAGCACTGAGAGCATTAAGATGGCACCACTATAGAGAGTCCTGTGGTGCCAGTTTAAAAGCCTCCATGTCTTTGTCCATGTCATGTCACAGTGTCCAGCACTGCTGAGCTTAGGCAGTGGCACTGGAAATCACTGCCTTTTCAAGTGTCACCACAAATTTTCCTGGCAACCACCAGCCTGGTTTTTCTACTTCTTCACAGCTGCGTTTTTACAACATGCCTAAAAGAGTTACCAAAAGAAATAACCCCCAGAGACAACTAAAGCTGTTTCTATTTGACTTTTAATTAGATCATTGATCTTGTTCTAGCGGTTACATTAGCTATCGGATATTTGCATGCAACCACACTGTTAATCAACAGCCGGAACAAAGCTGAAACAACACAATTAACATCCCAAGTCTTCCCACAAATGGTATTTTAAGTCTGCTCAGACACCAACTCGTCCCCCACAAGGAAATTTGATAACAAGCTATGTCTGAGCAAGTGACAACTGCTCAGAGAGCCACCCCAACTAGACTGACACCAGCAAACAGCAGCTCTTCAAGGACATCCAGGTGCCAGATGAGGCTCAAAGGCACCTAGGCTTCAGATTATTTGGGAGACCAACCAGCAGAATTACTTCTAGTCTTGCAGAAAAAAGAAAACCCTACAGGAACTCACAGTCTAGCTGTGATGGTGAGGTAACACAAGATATCTTGCACCATCAAGATGACAGTTAGACACCAATTTTGTTTAGCAAGCCAGTGTTTCCTGTTCTGTAGCAAGGATCAAAAGCAGACAGATTAATCCAAGATTTGTGTCTCGCACCATGACAGATACAAAGTCTATTTGTTATACTGCCAGTTCCCAGCATGAAAGATGCATCAAAGACATGTGCAGGACCCTGCACATATCCCCCAGGTCAAGCTCTTCACTCCTGTGGTCCGAGACCAGAGAAACCTGATACTACCGTTCACCTTATAACAAAGGGAGGACCTGCACAAAGGCAAAGCTCAACTCCATGACATACTTGTCAGTGTTTTAACACTGAAACCTAAACTAGTTCCAAGACCTGGCTGCCAGTATTTGCCTATGGAAAAGTCCACTAAAACTACTACACCAACTACTGCAAGGTTGTTGTGAGCAAAGGGAATGCAAAACAGTTAATTACAACAATTAAAGAAACACAGATAGAGCAAGTTAGTATCTAGCCAAGGGGAACAGCATTTCCTTTTTGTGTGTTTGAATAACCTTCAGATGCACATATTACGGGTGTTTGCTTAGCACAGCTCTGTACACTGTGCCTTCTGCTGCAGGGCCCCAGAGCAGACATAGCTCACCAGTTGCTCATTTTGGGCCCACCAACCACCACAGTGCCCTTTAATATAGGTTCAGAAATACAGTCACATACATTGTCTCCTTACAAGAGAAGCCACAGACTAATCAAAACCAGTAGGCAGCCACAAGCACACAGGGTAGCCCAAAATTGCCGTGGGCTGCGAGCCACAGAGGAGGCCAGCTGCCAGCTTCCTACTCCTGAGTCAGGCAGGGGCAGCCCCCAGGCCCAGACATCTTCACAGTACCAATGCAAACCACAGGAGTTGGTGTTTCACAGCAGCATTTAATAGCTCAGCCCAGAGCTCATCACACAGGTTTCAGGACAAAAAGCTGAACCCTCAGATTTCAGCACAGAAAGTGGGTGGAAGCTCACTGGCCGTGGGCTAGCAGTTGCCTCTTCTGCTGTCAGCTGCTGCTCTGCAGCAGAGCAGCTGTGCAGAGGGCTGTGGCCTGTGTCGCAAACACCTGCACACCACCCAGGCAAGCAGGAGGCAGCAAGAGCCACCCCAGCAGCATGGGGAAAGCAGAGGCTGGCTGACAGCTGCACCACCCACAGCAATGCGACACTGGGCTGTGCTGCTGCAACAGCCATTGCCCAATTTGTCCCTCTCAGCAGGCAGGCTGGGTGTCAGTGTGACAGTCTGTGCCCATCTCGCCCTCAGAAGACCCATCATTTGGGAACTGTGCTGTCACGCAGCCTGGCCAGCTCATGTCAGAGTGATTCAATGCACTGACAAAGAAATGCATCATGATTTACAGTATGGCCTGAAGCAAGGGAGAAGGAGCCACAGCCCATGATGTCATTGCAGCCCACAGTCATTTTTGTGCTGTTACTGGGTAACGTTGGCAGGAGAGTTCATGCAACCTGCTGCTGCTGTTAGATGAAGACAGCTTGTCCCTTTGCAAGAAAGGCATCAGTCTGGATGGTCAAAGGTCTGCCACTACCAACTTACCAGCCTGATCAGTAAAACTTGCTGCATTTCAGTGATCCAGAGAAATTAACTCTGAAGTATTTGCTGAATTTATGCTTTAAAGTAAGAGATTGCCTTCCATATTGGCAGGTTCCTTCCCATTAGATTACCTGTCTACTTCTGTGGGTTGTAAGGAACAGCAGAGGACCATCACTTCTCTGACTCAGGGGAAGCATCCCACGAGTAACCAGACAGTGCAGCTGCATGTGTGGCGACTCTTCTCAGACACCTCAGAGAGACATGGCTACTTTCTTTCAAGAGCAGTATCAGCAGGAGGTCCAAACAACCCCAATCCCATCACAGCATGGGAGACACGATTCAACTACTCCACCCTCTGCCCACTCCCAGGCAGCCCAGGGCGATGTCTGCTGCCTTACCACAAGGGCGGATGTGCCAGGCAACCCTTACTTCCCCAGGAACTTGGGCAAAGCTCCGTTTAGCTGCTGTTTGAAGTGGCTTAGCTTGTTTTCACTAACACAAAAAATCTGGTTTATTCTTGCAGTGGTTGTATCACAGTTGCCATGTACTAACACAGTCGGAACCAGGCATTGCATATATCTCACTATGGATGTTAGACTTCAACTGCTTACAGCAGAACCGTGCTTACACAAGAAGTTGCAATCCATTAGCTGAAGCCAAAGCCCACTACAGCAGATCCAATACTCACTACGATGTACCAGATACTACGTAGGCATCTTCAAAACTCAAGGTTATTTGTAGGAGGGACAGAAAACCAAGGGAGGCTCACAGACAGGTTAGAGACCATATCAGAGCCTGGAGAACCATCTGGTTAAGACACAGCATACACTTACTGAAAGGCTTTTGAGTATAGAACTGCAATTTATCTCATAATGATGACCTAGGAGAAAGTCCTCTGTATTAGATTACAGAGCACTGATTCTTCTTCAGGAGGAAACCAAGCAGGCAGGAGTGCAAGCTACACAAACTTTTGCCTTGTGGGGAGAAAAATCTGTGCCAAATCCCCAGTAGCAGGACCTAGGGGGGGAAACTCACTAGAGTTGCGTTGCATGAATCCAAATAAACAGGCAGATCTTGCTCAGCCCATTGCACAGAACCTCAGATCCCAGTTGACTCAATGCTGAACCCAAGGTCAAGTTCCCAGGAAGAGCAAGGGTAACTCTACTCACCCCACCCGGTGGGTGGTTGCAAGAGGGTGGGTGAGTATCCACTTCTACCACACACACACAGACACAGAGAGCAATCAAGAAAAGATATAGAAGCAGCTAATATAAGTTTCACAGACACAGTATTTTCATGAAAATGCTGCTCTTAGTCCTCCAAAAACAGTGTAAAGTCACATACTGTTCCACTACCACCAACCCTTGACCATTAGCAGGAATTCAGCCTGCTACAATCTAAGCAGTGCCGTGCAGTGAAGGCTGCAGTAGACTGCTCCCATCTCCTTACAAGGGTAGGTAGTGCCTTCCTCTAGTCTTTTCTACATATATTTTGGTTTGGATTCTTCCCCTGGCAGTTAAGATTCAGCTACACAGCACTTCCTTCCTCCAGCAGACACACTTGGTATATCTAGTTCCGTTTTTCTTGCCACATCCAAGCAGACTGGAGCTACCCATCCTCACCCACTGCTACCCACCATGTGTACCCATCACTACCATGGTGCACTCCCTCTCCCCATGGGTGGGTAGTCTAGAACAGGATCCACAGTACTATCAGAGGACACACAAAAAGCAAGAAAACCCCACATGCACCTACAGTTTGTCTACAGAAAGCCTGGCTACCTCACCAACAGCCAGGGTCAGACTCAATGCTTTGTAAGCAAGAGCCACTATGACAGGTTCTTCGAGCACACTGATACCACATGTTGACAGAGCCAAACCCCAGGTCACTGAGCTTTGCATCTTTTTTACTGCAATGACTTACAGGTCAGGTGCTGTATTTGTCAGCTCAGTATCATGCCAGGCAGTAAAGGAAAACAGGGCCACCTGATGATGGTGGAAGGGACCTGGTGAGTGTCACGGTACAGCAGAGGTTTGTCCACTCCAGCATCATCTGCAACACACTTTCACTCTGGTGTGCTTGCTAAACATACATTAGTGCTCTAAACTTGGCAGACCCAAACTAGCTGTACTTCAAAGTCTGTTTCTGAGGGGCAGAGAGAAAACAGAATTCCTCGGCAGCCTGGGGGATTCAGAGACCATTGTTTTACTTCCCATTGCTTGGAGCAGACACAGAACAATGCTGGCAACATAGCAGCATGACCACACACAAGGCTAACCACATTCTTAGATTACAGTTGTAGGCTAGAAAAGAGTTATCCTAACCCATTTAGATTTAAACATCTCCATGTAAGTCAATACAGGACATGGCATTAGAATATGGAGCAGTTAAGATTTCAGTCCTTCTTGAATAGCTGGCATAGCCTCCAGTGTCTTAAATGAAAAAGCTGTTTAGCACATTAGTCTAACTGGCCCCAAGTAATTTTACTGAAGTTTGATCACTTTACAAGTTTCCGCTCATATGTAAAAGAATGCAAGAACAGTCTGTGTAAGCTACCTTAAAGTCTCCTGCAACTTGGAATTCATAGTTCAAGCAAAGGAACTTTTTCATTGGACCAGCAGTCCAACTACTGAAACAGAAGGTCCTGAGGAGACCAAGCACCCTCCAAAGCTGAAGCCACCTCCAGTCCCCAGCAGCGAGGACCACTGCCAGTCTACCTAAATTTATTTTCAAGGGAAAGGATTAAGTGTCACATTTCCAAGAAGCAAAAATCTGCTTCTAAGACACACTGGATATTTTCCAGAAAACAGCCTCCTGGAAAGTCACAGATAAGTGGCAGACAAAATGCAAGTGTATTTTGACTACCTCCTTATGATGTGTTAATACAACATCGAGTGAGACAGAAGAACCCTTAAATGTACACAGGCTGAAAACACATTTTCTCAGTTTTCAAGCACCTAGCTCTAGGCGTTATAGGACAACATATTTACTGTTTTACAAGAGACTAGCTTTCCCTCTAGAAATGTAGAGTTTGCTTTGTCACCCTTTAGTGTATCAGCAGCCTAGGGAAGAAAGTTGGTTTTCAACTATTTTCCTAAAATGATATTTCTATAAGGTCCTCAGACTCACAGGTCAAGATACTTTCACCTTTAGCACACTATAGACTACAGTGTGTGCATCAAGTACTTGGTCATTAACCAAAACTCCACCCAATACACAGGTTAGGCATGGTCAGTACTCCTGCAGCTGGGACATGCCAAGACCACCAAACTCTTCACCAGGCAAGTACCAACGGACCATGATTATAGCCCCATCTTCTCACCCATCTCCCTGCTGGCGTAACTCAACTCCCTGCGGGCACTGCAGTGGGACCCAGGACCACCACAAAGACAAATCTGAAAACAAAACACACAGCTGTAGCCAAGGCCAGCATCAGATCCAACTGCCAAGGCAGCAGACATGCCACTGCCCATCCATTTACTTGCATCACCACTTGACATCCTGTCATTGAGGCAAACCAAGTCAGCTCACTTACCTGGTGAAAGTGCAATCCAGCAGAGAAACCACATTTTTGAGTTTGCTCCATCTGACTGTGGCAGCCCAAGGCCGCAGTTTTACCCAACAAACCAGCCTGGCACCCATCCTGCCTCTGCTAGTGATATGAGGCTGCTGGATGAGCACTGGCCACATGAACGCTGCCAGCAGGCACTGGGCAGCTGCATCAGAGTCCATATCTAGGACCTGCCAGCTGCAAGCTTGGATGTAACTTGGCAGGTCTCAGCCCATAACCATTTGCCAGGCTTCAGACACCCAACTCTTTATTTCTGAGCTAAATCAGTTAACTCCTATTTCTAGTTATCAGAGATTTTAGGGACAAGCTCAGTGCCAAATTAGCTTCAACTCCTCTCCCTTCTCTGCTAAGTAATCTGTAGAGTCGATCAGCCCCTTCAGCCAAGAGCAAAGCCCTTGTGCTCTGCATTCCTGTCGTCCTACTCCCAGTGCCTGTCATGCAGCATGCCACTCAGCACCCAGGAATTTGCAATTATCTCAGTCTAGCAGACAAGGAAAAAAGCTAGACTTAACACTTGTTAATACTTGAGCAGCACAGCAGCCACCTCATGTGGAGCAGAAGGCTCCCTGAAGTCACCTGCACTCAGAGTAGCTTTTTCAGAGCATTCAGTCCCATCTTTGCTGGATGGCACAAAGCACTTATGTGCTTCATGGCCTTCTTTACAGCAGCTCATACATACAGTCGAATTTGTACTGTAGTGAAGACAGTTCATGCCTACAAGAAAAGCCTCCTGAAACTACCAAAAGACTGAGGAGAGACTAAAGAGGGGTAACAGCAGCAAGAGAGGCGGGGCTGTTCATGTGCATCCAGGAAGACTTGTGGTCAAACACCACGTTTAACTGATTTCTCTGTGTATAGGCAGACTTATTTTAAATGGACAAACATTGAATGCCCAAAGCTTGCTACTGAAAAGGTTTTAAAGTGTGGTTGAAGTACAGCAGCAGTAGCTGAGCCATAATACATAGCTTCCAAAATGTTCCTGGAAGTTAAATAATAACTGGAACAGGCACTGCATCCACTTAGCAGAGGTCTGATGGCATTATTAATGCCAGAAATCCAGCAGGCGCAGCTGTCAGGTTTTCCCAGTTGATTTTGCTCAGAGTTGGCCCTAAACACCCCAGGCCCTAAAGATCAACCTGGTCATAAAAGTTCTCCACCTAAAGCCTTTACTAGTTTCTTTTTTTCACTTTAGCTCCAGGGCCTGCAATGGCCCTGGTTTTGTTCAGCAACACAAAAGAGACTAAGCAGTAGAAACAAAGAGAAAGCCCCAAGTTCTTCAGAGCCTGCAGAGAAAAACAGAGCAGGGGCAGGTAGTGATCCCAGCGGATACTGCGCCTGCAGGAGAGGTGCCAAGGGCTTCAGCCCTTCAACCCAGCGGAGAATTGCAAGGCTCACTCAGAATGTCTTTTTTGGAAAGGACCTTCAGAATGTTTTTTCAGGGTGGGCTCAGTTTATCCAGGACTGCACAGTACGTCTCCTGTGCTACCGCTTGGCTCCAGCTCAGGTGGCACAGCACAGATGGAGCTGTACATCCCTTCATGCAGAGGCACTAGCAGTCATAGTCATTCCATTCTTTCAAAGCTTCAAGTTACCAGGGCTTGTTTTTTTATTTTATTTTATTTGGTTTTTTAATAGCCAACACAATGCAAGTAAGCTGTAAAACAAATAGACGTCTTAAATGATTACAGCCCCCCTGCAGCTCAGTGTAATGATGTAAAGGAGCTGTGCTGCTGCAGGAGCATTTCTAGAAAGGAAGTCACTGAAAGCCAGACCCGACTGAAGTAGCCTTGATCTCCCAAACCCGTTGCCCTCGGGAAGTTCCACAGACAAATAGGAAAGCAGCTGGAGCAACAACATTTTTCTAGGGAAAACAATACAATAGGAGGGAAGTGCTGGTCTGGTGTTGGAGCTAGCCCAGCAGCTGCCACAGAAAGGTGAGCTCTGATGTTAGCAAAAGCTCAGCCCAGGAATCAGCAGTTGCAACTCGAATCCCACCGTGTGAGAAGGGAATCCATCTCTAAGTAAATCATTAGCACCAGCTCCATTCGCAGCTGCAAGTACATTAGCTGTTCTGTCCAAGGAGGATAATTAGCCACTCAGCACCAGCAGACCTCACTTCTTGTCCAAAGCTGCTTTTACACATTAGTACAGAGGAACAAGAGGATACCCAGCTACTCCACTTTCAGCGGTTTCCAGGTTTCCAGAGAGGGCCAGGTCTTCCCCAAATTGAAGAAGTTTCTATTTTCTTGCTATTATAGCTAAAGCCCTTGAAGAGAAACAGCTTTAACCTTGGCCAAGCGTTTTAGACAACTGAGGAGAATTGTACTCACCCAAATTCAGCTGTGCAATTAATTGAGGCCCATGTCATCAGGTACCAGTAGTTAGAGTTATCTGGCAAAGAGCTAGAAAAGGCATTCACATTCCTTCCCAGAGATCTCTCAGGCATTCAAATTACTGCTTTACAGACTACGTTGTGGCCA
Source organism: Atrichornis clamosus (assembly GCA_013400975.1). NCBI lineage: Eukaryota > Metazoa > Chordata > Aves > Passeriformes > Menuridae > Atrichornis > Atrichornis clamosus. Next base: position 72,495 of record WBMZ01005997.1, read on the forward strand.
CACCTGAGCTATTCCCAAAACGGTCACCGAATGCATTCCTGAGGAATCATCTGCAATCCGATGTGTATGCCAGCAGCTTTCATCTCCAAACTACCAGTTATCTACCAGCTGCACACTCCAGTATGGCACGGACAGGCAAATCTCATGCCAGCCTGGGTGGCAGTAGCTCAAAGCACCCATTGCCTGGACTTAGCAGGGTTCCTTGTACGTTTGCTGCCGTAACCTACCGCACCAGAAAGACTGAGGAGAAAGTGCAATCCTGTACAAAAGCTGCAACTGTGCTTAGGCAAGCATCGATGCTAATCTGAACACTGGCATCATCTACTGGGCTGTAGTGAGCAAGAAAAGTCTCCTCACTCTCCTATTTTACCTACGGCTGCAGCTATTTCCGCACAGCCGGAATCAGAGGATGGCTCCAGCACCCTGCCAGAGCCCAGGTACGCCCGGCTAGGGCGGCATCGTCCCAACCGCATCTCCCGCCGGGCTGCTGGAGGGGTCAGTGCCTACGGGAACTGGCTGCGCTGAGAGAGAACACGCTCTGGCATTAGCTTTCTTCAGGAAAGACCTGAAAGCAAATCCTCACCCATGAAGTAGTGACTGAGAGAGACACTGAGGAGGACAGGAGCGCACTGCCATCCCCGGCAGCCGGGCTGTGGGGCAGCCCCACGGCACACACATTTCTTTAAAGACAGAAGCTGCAGCAACCCCTCAGCTTCCGAGCCCGCGGCCCCCACGGCTCTGAGCCCGTCACCGCTCCGCCAGGCAAAGGTCCAGCGAAGGAAAACACACAATGAAATGAGAAAACAACAAACCCGTCCGCCGGAGATGCACTTACCGATGGAGACCAGCTTGATGCTCTCCCTCTCCAGGAACTCGAGGGCCACCGAGACGTTCTCCAGCTGCATCTGGCGGAAGGTGGGCCGCTGGTGGTACTTGCGGTACATGCGCTTCTGGCTGAGCACCTCCAGCAGCGCGATCAGCCGCAGCCCGTCGCTCAGGTCATGCTGCAGGTTCCCGATGCGCTTGTTGACGCAGCGCAGGTGCTCGTTGCACCAACGGGTGAAGGTGTTCTGCTGGATCCGCTTCCAAGGCGCGTCCTCCGCCAGGTCCTTCTCGGTGGCCGGCATCTCGCCGTCGGGATCCGCCGCTCTCCGCGCGCCCTGCCCCCGCGCCTGCGTGCTCATGGCCGGCCCCGCTCCGCCTCCTCGATCTGCTGCGCTCCGCCCGCGCCCCGCCCGGCCGCGCCCGCCCGCCTGCGGGGAGGGAGGGAGAGAGTGAAGGAGCGCGGCGCTCAGCGGCGGCTCCGCTCCTGTTCCTGCTCTTGCGCCCGCTGTTCCTGCTGCCGTGACCCGCCCGCTTTGCGCCGCTGCTTCCCGGCTCTGCGCGGCCCCGCGCTGCCGCCCGGCCTTTATCCGCCGGGAGCGGCACGCCCTCCGCCGAATCAGCTCCCCGCGCCCTGCCGCACCAGCCCGCGGGGTCCGGGCTGGGCTGGGCTGGGCTGGCAGAGCCCCTGACCGAACGGGGGCCCCGCTGGGCCGACACTCACCTGGCCGAGGCGCCGGACGGGGCCGGGGCATGGCCCCAGGGCACGGGCAGACGCGCAGCTGGCCTGGCGCTAGTGCCCGGCCGGGGTGCAGCCCCCTCGCCCCACAGACAAATGAAGCCCGCAGTAGGAACAGGAGCAGCCCCTGACCCACTCCCACGTTCCCACCACAATCCGTCTCAGGCAACACAGGTCAGGCCCCCAGCTGGGTGCCGGCCGAGGGTAGATACAGCCATGGGTGGGTGACCCATCGCCAGGCCTGCAGAGCTGTGCGGCGGGGTCGGCAGAGCCTGGGCTCCGGGTTGCGGGGATTCAATTCTACACAGCCCACGCCGGGAGAGGCTAAGGGTGCTCGCACGAGATGCGATGCGGCAAAGGGACAGCAACCTCTGGGCCGACACACACGATTTTTCGGCCATTTGAAGAAAATAGAAACTTCTAAAAGCAGTCAATTAAGGCTTGAATTCTTGGGGGATTCTCTCCTTTCCCCCCCCTCCTGTGACCGATTTCCTGGCGCGCCACTCCCTGCTGACATACAAGACTGTGACTTGCCGCTGACTCATTTGACGACAGCAGAATCAACAGAACTACTCCAGCTGCCTTGCTGCGTGCTGAATTTGTGCAGGTCGCCCAGACATCTCATGACACTTAACTGGGTCAATGAAAGCTGCGGTGAGGTGTCCCTGCCCCGAGGGAAGCCTGTGCCCACCCATTCACCCTCCCCTTGGGGTCCAATCCTGCACACACTTACAGTCTTGGCTTGGCTACCAGGAGCTGCTCCACTGACTCAAGCGAAGTGTCTGCGTGTCTACCTATTTACATCAAGGCTGCCACACTGAAAGGTGCAGAAGTCTGTCAGAGAAAATAAATCCATTAAAACACCATTAATAAAGATTAATTTAATCAAATTACTATACCCATTCTCAGCAAAAATTAGAATACAGATTTCCAGTTATTTTCTTTCGAGGGTTTTATTCTAATGCCTCCACTAAACCATGACACTGTGGTTTCTCTCCAGTGACCTAAGAGATCCTTTCCCCAGACTAAGTTATATTAGATACATTTGTTGACAATAAATTAAGAAAGAAGCAGATATGAAGGCAAGGTACAAGGTAAAGTACGAGTTATGCCTAAACTTCCATTGTTCCCCAATCAGCATTGCCTCCTGTTTTAAAACTATCAAAGAAATCAAGAGATCAGATTTACTACACTGAAATATGTAAAGGTGTATCTCACGGCACAGCAGCCACTGCCCTTCCTCAAATTACTGAGCCAAGCAGAAGGAAGGATTCAAATAAAAAACTGACTTTAACTGAGAGATTTTATTTATGTAGCAAAATCAGTGACAGGGCATAGAAGTGCCACAGCCAGGGCAGGTTGTGCCTCTCTGAGCAGCTCTCTACTGTCAGCACAGGCTGGTCCAGCCCAGGCGAAGGCAGCCTGGAAACAGGGAGCTGAGCCTTTTTTCAAGTGTTTTTCTCCTATCAGCCTATACTTCATCTTTTAATAGAGGCTAATTGCTTATTGACTTTGGCCTGGGTTGGGACTCCTTAGCAACCATTCCACATCCGGATTAGCTGATTGCTTATAACATTTTAATTTCCCTTCCCTTCTACTCCCACACCTAGTAATGCACACTCTTTAATATCATTTTATGCCCATGCCACACTGAAAGTTGAAGCTTCAGTCATTTTTTTTCTATAACAAAGGCAGTGAATAGAAATTACGCAGGGAAAAGGCAGAATTAGTATTAGGACCTCTTTTTCTAACTGATATATTTACTTAAAATTTTCAATAAAAGTAATTTTTTCCATAGACCCAGCAAAGAAAATTTTAATCCCAATGATATACTGTGCAACGATATGCTCTGCACACATAAGGACAGCGGTTTCTTTGAGTGGTTTTGCACCACTCCATCTATCCATCCATCCATGCCAATCAGAAGCACTGAGGCACAAAACCAGATGTGAAGTGCTTCAGCAAAGCTCTGGTACGGACTTGCAAGCCCACCTTATCACATCAGCCTCAGGAGAAAGGCAGTGGCACAGTCAGGACTGTTGCTGTTGGGACCACGTGGGGTTGGTGGGGTGCAGATAGTCTGGATGCAGCAGCCCATGTCACAGCTGCCCTTCCCTGCACATCACAGGGCTTTTGAACAGAATTAGGCCTTTTGCATCCTGAGTGCTTTCATGATTATTGGGAAACAAAGACCGCTTTATGGGAAGAGAATGAAAAAAAGCAAAATAATTTCTGCTCTGAGGAACAGATCTTGTTTCCTTCATTTCTTCCCAGTCGCAGATGACCCTTGCAGCTAGTATCTGATCAACATTTCTGGTTGACAGGCAGCAGAGAGGGGCAGCCCTTGTGTGCACCCCATCACCTGCATGGGTATCTGAGATCGGGAGAGGTGCCCTGTCTGGAACCTGCCTGGCCACAAGTGTGATATCCAGCTGTAGCAGCAACCAGTGGGCTGGGCATCAATGCCTTGTCTTCATCTACTGATAAGGGAGTCTCCCTGTACTGCTCTGTGATCAGATTCTTCTTGGGGTCACATCTGACCTGAAAAACTGCATTTCCTTTGAAATGAAGTTGGAAAACACTTTAACACAAGTGAACATGTGTTTCAAGTTTCATCAAGAAGTAGAGAAGTAAAAACAGGCTAACCCATGAATCTGTACTTCCTGGAATACTGTCTTGGTACTGTATATTATTGCAAATGAACTAATTTATGCCTTGCAGAAATACTTCATGGGCATATTTATATGGGTAGATGTTTGTGTGGATGTATGTATATAGGCAGAAAGGGAAGGAGATTTCAACACTACACTCTGGGGTGGATACTTTTTTCTTTTGATTTGTCCTGTATGACAAGGATCTTTCCATCCTGCTCTTCCTTTGCTTGCTAGATGCAGATACAAGGAAGGACGAACACTGTCATTGCTTTCTTCGTTCTCTTTAAGCAGTTGTAAAAACACAGCAATGATTTTTTTCCATTGTTTAAAAATACTCTTCCTCTATAGTAATTCACTGCAAGGCTGGATTTTAAAAGACCCTGTTTTAATTCAGTGGCAGAAGACTTCCACTGCCACATACTCACTGTTTTATCATGGAACTGCTCAAAATATTTTGTGTTTGAAAATGCAGCCTGGACAAATGAAATAAATCGTAAGGGCAATTCATTACGGCATGCTCTATTTTTAGCAAAAAGACACTGCAGAATGTCTCTCAAACCAGAATATGGCATTAGGCTCTCTGAATTTACAGGGAGTTGCTTTGTTGGCAGGAAAAAAAAAAAAGGAGCATAGTTTAAATTGTAAAGGTAAATAAAACTTGGCTGACCATTGCAGGTCTGCTGCTGCTCTTTCTGGGATAAGTGACAATACTTAATGCAAATTTAATCTCATTTATCATATCCTCAGGGGCCCTGGAATGGTACCCCATGGTCCCATGGTACTCCACAGTGGACACTTGCCATTAGTTTTTTAGAGCAGAGAGAAATGGCAGCTTTAACACTGGCTGTTTCATTGAGGAAAGGTCTGTTGAAGCCTGGTTTTGCAAAAGCAGAAGGGTGTGGGGAGCGGCGGCGCGGGCCCTCGCTGACATCAGTGAAGAGGCAGCGCATGATGGGGTGACTAATGAAGTCAGGTCTGTTTCAGGGTAATCAACTTATCAGTCTCGTGTGATGATATGTTCTTGGATTCCTCCAAGTCATGGGCCATACATGAAAGATCCAGGCCATTTGGGACACTGTACATGCTCTCTGCTTGACGCATTGTTCAGCAACAGCTTGCTTAGATTGTAAGAAGACAAGAATCAGAATTAATATCAACTGTTAATCCAACATCTGCACACTTTGCTTAGAGCAAGAATCAGCCATGGCTGAGCATTCAGGCTGAGTCTTTGCAGGTGGAAGGACTTTTCTCTGCCACTGGCAGATCGTGGTTTAGTTATTAGCTCTCTGAGGATCTGTGAAACTAGAAGTGTCATCTCTTAAAGACTTCAGTAGTGTTGCTAATACACAGGAGTGGTGTGGGGCTTTTTTCCCACACTACAGCTAGTCCCACACAAATTACTCTGAAGATGCACCATGTCTCAGCAGAAATGTGTGGTGAAAAGCCAGCAGGATGCCTCCATTGCTACCAAAGGATTCTGTCAATGCGGCAGCACACTAAGGGCTGTCAAAACTTGGGCAATGGCTTGGAAAAAGAATAACTGGGCCATGGGCTATAGCACCCGGGTAGCTTTAGAAATTTATCAGGGGATTTTAAATATTTATAATTTTTTGGCACGTAATAGCCTTATCCAAACACAGGACAGCATTGTGCATTAAAACAAAAGCCATGCATAACAAATGCCATAAAATAAATTGTAGCGCATTCAAACCAGTGTGCAGATGCTAATCCTCACATCCCTGCGGGGCAGCTCATCCGCTAACCCAGCACCCAGCCAGTAACACTAAAGATCCAGCAGCTGAGGCTCACAGCAGTTAAAGGTTTGCTTTTCCAGGCACCGTAACTCGATGGGATTTCATGACTAAGTGACCATAAATGGCATTGCCGTGCAGCTGGCAGCACCGATCCTGGCTCAGCATCACAGCCAGGTCCTCCCAGCCTCCTGCGTCAAAGGTTTACAAACACACCACACATTTTCTTCACCCGTTACATTATTTACTGGGTTCTGAAAGACAATAGAAGTGTTTCTTCTCAACTGATGAAGTAGTCATTAAGTCTCTCCTTTCGTTAACATGATCTCTACCAAGTGAAGTAAAACCGAGACAAGCCGTTCAAGTCAAAGCATGAACAAAATGGATTGCGTCATATGGATTGCATTTTTCTTATTCAGCGGCTCCATGGAAGGCAAAGAAGCTCTGCATTATATAGGTATTGGCTGGGACCTTTGATACAACTTGTTCTGAGTTTTTCCATCTTCTGTTTCCTCCTCTGTTTTCCAAGGAAGACAGCAATATGAGAGCCTGAAGCAGCAGTTCAGTCCAAATTGGACAGAGGGATTTCTTTAGGCAGAGAAATCTCTAGAAATACACTAAAAAGTATAACTTGTTCTGGAACTTGTATTGAAATGTATCATTGGAAAGTCTATTTAGGCAACAGTTGCTTGTAGTAGCAGTCGTGTCTGGGGCATTTTTTCATCCCTCTATGTCTGGAAGAATATGGTTTTTCTTCTGCACAGAGTTCTTGCTGCATTATACATGTATATATATGTCTTGCTGCATTATATATGTATCCAGAAGCTGAAACTGGTGCCAAAAGCAGCCATCCATCTGGCAAACACAGTTCTTTGCCAGAACTTACAGTGCTGCTCTTGCCTTGGGTCCCAGGGGACTCACAGCTGGAATTTAAAGCTCTGATTTTGACACAGGCTGTAAACAGCCCAAGAGCAAGACTGCTTGTGCTTTTTGCTATCCTGAAATCAGAGGAGACAACGAAACTGAAATCCATCTAGCACATACTGGAAGAGCAAGGACAGGGCATTCCCTGGGAGTGTCTCATGCAGGAATTCACCTCATTTATTTGTCCAAAATACCCTTGCTGCTTGTTCCCATGGAAATGTTGTGAAGTTCATCTCTTTTGCTTAGTTCATCTACATTTCTGACTGATAAACTGCTGCAGGGTGTTTAATTTTTCTTCTAATTTGTGAAGTTGGTTTTAAATGAAATAACATATGCTCACAGCCATGGATAAGCATCTCTCTTTCCAAAATCCAGATAAAGTTGTGTTGGTACCGGAGGACAATGCCTGACAGAGAAAATGTCCCCCTGGTAGTGCCTGTTCTCAGCCAGAACCCCCACCGAGCACCAGGAATGCGGCGATGGCTGCACTGTGGGTGTCCGAGCGAAACACAGCTTACCCAAATAAATGTGACTTGACATATCAAACATGAAGTTGAAAAATAATTTGAAATAGCAGCTCATTTTTAAAATAACTCAGGATCTGATTTCATGACCTGGGAAGTCAGATCCTATACAAACCCACACAATGCTCCAGTGTGCAGCTAATCAGGGCTTCCTGCCCCTTGCAGATACTGCAGGCACAGGCCTCATTAGACATTTTCTGTGCTTACTTCCAACCTTACCTACTGCTTGTGTTTGCATTCAGAGTAACCAGAACTCTCTTCCTAAGATGATACACCCATTTTTCTCAGGGTTTGAATTTCTTTTCTTGTGCTTTAACTCCGTGAGTTGGAGTTTGCAGGAGTGACGATGTAAAATCAGAATTAAGCATCTCACATCTGCCAGAGCTCATGGACTGCACAGAATTCCAAGTGTTCCCTAGTTACTCTTCAGGAGCTGTTTTAACCTGAGATACAGATGAATAGTTGTGTTTGACTGCAGAGGAGCGGCCAAGCTCCTCCTTGGGACAGCTGGATGTAGCGTAGGAAGGAACGCTTTCCAGGGGAACAGTGTATATTTTTTAAACAAACCAAGACTCTTCTGTGTGACATAAACAAAACTGTTGACCTATGTCCAGCCAAAGGGGGAGGTTGTTCGGCTCTCCTGGCACGCACCCCGGGATGCAGCAGTGGCGCGGATGAGAATGCCAGTGCACGGAGTGAATGAAAACACAACACCCCAGCTATTTCAGAGGAAAGGCATGACGCTGCAGTGCTCACTTCTACTGTCCCCATTGCAGTGTTCTCATGATGGCGAATAACCGACCCAAAAAGCACTTTAAGTGGATTTGCTTTCTGCGAAAGGCTGAAGTCATGTTCCTTTCTCTTTTATAAACATTCCTCACAAAAATATTCCCAGACAGAAATCTTGCATAAAAGAAGCCTTAAGTCTACTGACTCATTTGAAAGCTGCTTTATTAGCCCCTACATGGGCTGATAAGCCTTGCCTGGTGCATAAGAACACAAGGGTTGTGCATTGTTCTGCTGCTCAGCTCAGTGCAGTGCTGGCAGGCTGGGCTTGATCCAGCCAAGCAATTAGAGAATTTAACTTCCTCCATAAATGCTTGTATGTGTGAGGCCATGTGTTTGGGGGCATTCCTCTACTTGAAAGGAATCTAACATTTTAAACATGTTGCAGAAGCAGAAGGAATGGCAGAGGCCTTTGTAGACAGCATCACATTGATTTGGGTGAGAATTAGGAATAATAAAAGGTGGAAGAAAAGCACTCAGGCTTGGCCAGCAGTCATCAGCTTCAAGCCACCCTTCCCCCCACGTAGTTATTAGTCAGTTCTGCTACTAGTAAGTATATTGCAGCATAACAATGTCCTGCAGCTGAGCTCTGCCCAGCAACACCCTCGAGGAGGAAAGGCGGATGTGCCGGGTGCAAGAAGTACCAGCAGGGAGAAAAGGGCAGGGTGTTGCCACTGTCCCAGAAAAAAAGGGAGACGCCATCCCAGGGTGGGCAAGAGGAAGGTGACAGCTCAGAAAACCCTTGGCTGTGTGTACTGGCACAGCCCCCAGGAGGAAAAACAGGGCTGGGTGTCCAAGGATGGCTCGGCAGGGGTTTGTCCAGAGAAACCAGAGTTCCCAGATGGGAGAAAACAGATCAGGAAGAAAGCTGAGCAGATCCATCCCCATGGCACAATCAATGCCTTGCCTATTCCTAGGATCTTCTAAGGGTGTAAGCTTTTCCTAAAAAATGTGAGATTCCCCAGTGGGGATCCTTGCTCTGCTTTGGCTTGGCCTCTAGCTGCAACTCCCAGGTTCCTGCTTTTCCCAAAAGGTGATTCCTGGATTTTGTGAAGCAGGTCCAAAATAACCAGCTTAAAAAAGGAAAAGCAATAAAAGGTAGGCTAATGGGAGAAGATGGCATCAGAAATGTGTTATTGCTGGAGCTAGCTGAGCAGCTGGTGCCTCTTTCTCCTTGTGTGTCTGACAGAGTCCTGAAACTGGAGATAATATCAAGAATTAGCCCAGTCACACGCTGTCCAATTGAAAAGGACAAAAAGTAAAAATAGATCCTTTTCAGTCAAAGAACAGTGTATTTCAAAGAGAAATTCAGCCATACTGCAGCAGTTGGCACTGCACTTCACATATGCCATCTGGTATGTTGCTCCCAGCAAGGAACCTTGTCTTTGTAAGCATTGTCACTTCCCTACAGGTTAAAACACCAACCAAGAGCCTGGTATGACACAAAGGGGAAAACCAGAACCCTCCCAAACCCAATCCTACTAATCAGAGTGAGCAAGAGCAAAATGTAACAGGGGAACAGGGTTGGGGCATGGCTTGAGACCCTTTTTTGACAGTGGTTGCTGTGCCTTAGCTCCAGCTGCCCCATTGATGCAATAGTGGTGTTAGAGAAGGGGGAGGGAAGAGTTATAGATATAGCAGACCCAGGTAAGTGGGTTTATCTTTACAGCCCTGGTGATAACATGGTTTGCAGGACGGATGTGATCCAATCCAGCTGGGGCCAGTGCTGCGTGGGAGCCCCGCAGGGGCCTGGCAGTGAGGATGTCACCAGGCAGGACTGCAGGAGCCCTGCAAAGCTCTGGGCTATCACCACTGCTCTCTCTGAGGCACTGGCTGTTTGCACAGGCACAGCATGGTGGCCACCCAGGTGCCTCTGGGGGCCCTTGTTTGCTTTTGGCTTCTCTGAGGCTCGAGCCTGGGGAGGGAGATGGCAGCAGCTCCTCTTGGGACAAGAAACAACCCCCAGCTTGCAACATACACCAGGAGGGCCAGGTGCACCCACAAGAAGTCTCCTCCTGCTTTGTGCATGGCAATTGTCTTCTGGATATATCTCCTTTTTTTGAACTTTGTATATAAAACTCTTCCTCCATTCTGCACGGACTTTAGTCCCTTTGGCACAGCCACCACTGGCTGGCAAGCAGCTGGTATGACTGTGTCTTAAAGCATGGGGCTGAGCAGGGCACATGCCAGCACACCTGTGTTATCTCTGTCTCTCTGGGAGCAGTGGATGGAAAGACTCCACAGCGAGAGTCTTCGATCCTGTGGGAAAATTACCAGTGTGGCTGTTAACACACTGGTGCTCGGCTGGCACGGGTACCGTGGCACAGCCGCAGCCCAGAGCCTGGGAGCTCTACATAGATGGATGAGCCATTCCCTGTCCCACGACAGGCTGGTTTGGCCCCACAAGAGCCTCCTCCTGCTCCTTTGCCAGCCTTGGCAGTGGTGTGCCGAGTTTTCTGTGGTTCTCACAGCAGCTGCGAATTTTCCTTCCACAAAGCAGAAATCCTCTCCCAGGTTCCTTGACAGCAGCAAATTTCCAGTAGAGAAGTGGCGGGGGGTGATGAGCTGGTTGCAAACTGGTCAAGTGCAACTGGAGAACGGCTTCTTTGTGTGAGGTTGGGCCTGGAAGGCTCAGGGTAGGAGGGCAGTGGCTGGGACAGGCCGGTTTCCCTTGCCGGCAGACCCAGCCGCTCTGGCGGCTCCTGGGAACCCCGATGAAGCGGGCCGGGGCTCCCTGCGGGCACAGCGCGGCTCCGTCCCGCGGCTCCAGCCCCGCCGCGCCCTCAGGGCGAACCGCCCCCCCAGGCGCTTGGCACTGCTGCCCCCTGCCGGCCTCGCGCGGCCACGCCTGGCCCGGCCCTCACGGCGGCCCCGCCGCTCCCGGCGCCGGACGAACCCCAGCGAAACGCCTTACTTTTTTAATTTGATAAAAGTCCCCGAAAAAATACCCCCGCGGCGGTGAAATCATAGAGACATAGAGTCGCTTAGGTTGGGAAAGCTCTCTAAGATCACCAAGTCCAACCATTAACCCAAGCACTGCCAAGCCTACCACTAATGTGTGTCCCTCAGTGCCACAACTACGCGGCTTTTCAACACCTCCAGGGTTGGTGATTCCACCACCGACCTGGACAGCCCGTTCCAGTGGTTGACAGTGCTTTTGGCGAAGAAATATTCCTTAATATCCAATTTAAACCTTCCCAGGTGCAACTTGAGGCTGTTTCCTCTTTCCTGTCTCTTGTTACCTGGGGGAAGAGACTGACCCCACCTGGATACAATCGCCTTTCTGGTGTTGTAGAGCATTAAGTTCCCTCCTGAGCCTCTTTTTCTCCAGGATAAACAGCCTCAGCTCCCTCAGCTGTTCCTCATCAGGCTTGTGCTGCAGCCCCTTCCCCAACTCCATTGCCCTT